>JANHGB010047965.1:0-34166 GCA_026283785.1 Coracopsis vasa
GAATATATACATATATATTTATATGAATATATGCATATATATTCAATGTACATATATTGAAATAATTTATACAACTATTAGTATTTTTATCCTTCATTATATAAATCATATGTGAAAAAGATGCATATGTATATATAGATTATATTTTAATATATGTTATATAATTATTATATAGTTACAAATATTATATATTATTGATATATAATATATAGTTATAATATGCTATAAACATATGTTTTTTACATAAATATCTAGTTTGCACCAAAGTCTCATGATTTTCAGCTGAATTACTTTCAAAATAGATGCTTTTCGTGAAGAAGAATGAGACACAATTAATTTTCAGTTAAAAAAGACAGAAAAAGGACAAAAAAAAGTTTTACCTGAGCACTTCCCAATCGCAGCCTGAGCCCTGGCATCATCAGCCCGTGATCATCAGTGAGAGATGTGCCTTTGCCATCCACAGCCCCAGCTCTGCAGTATTGCCAGGACCAGTTCAGGAAAGCACTGAAACATTCACATTGAGTCCAATAAGCACTTTTCCAAACACTGATTCTTTCCTGAACTGGGGCCAGCACAGGTCAAGTAAAGGGAAAACCACAAATGCAGACATTGAAGCAACTTGCCATAATTCCACAGCATATCCAAGGTTCACCTCCTGTACAACAGCCTATTCCTATTTCTCAGTTTGGAGTCTTGTCCTATTTTAGCTCAGGGACAGAGAAAGATACCCTCTCCCTACTCTCTTTGAGGGCTTCCCAGGCCAAGAAGCAACAGTAGTTTGCATAATGAAAAGTCACTTTGCTGCTTTGGTGGAAACATGAATGTGGTGTCTGACCAAGATAAAGAAAGATGGCAGTGGATTAACTCAAACACAGCCCCAGCAGCTATTACACACCGCTCAGCGGCATTTTTCCTAACTAGACCCTCTGTAGCCTTTGCTGCTCTATGAATTACAGTCAAATGCCAACCGGTAATCTAACAGGAATCGCAACTTTTCCTGAGCAAATACACTCTGTCGGGCACGACAGGGAAAATGTGAGTTTCCAGCTGCAGCAGCTCTGCTTTGCTTTCATCAAAGCAAACGGCCCCATTCCTTTTTTATACCACCACCTAATTGAGCCTGCCAAGCTTCACTGAGCCAGTGTAGGTTCAGCAAATGCCAGCCTGTCTATACCTACCACTGACATCAATATATTTATCTGTAAGGCCTGCACAAGGGGAAAGAAGGGAAATTAAATTGGTGGGGATTTGCCCCTTTATTCAGACTGGATGCTGAGGATGCTGTGAGCCTCTGCAGAAAGACTCACCGGTCACTGCTACAGCCATACACCATGTCCCTCGCTTGCACCTCTTCTACTGTGCAGGGTGTACCTGAAGCAAGGTGGGATTGTGCTCCCCGGTGTTAGCAAGTGCATGGAAGGTGCCAAAATGAACCATGGTTTTGTCACTTCTTGATGGGCAAGAAGTTCTTTTTGAGCATATTTAACAATATCTGATAAGGCAAATCCACCTCTCCTGATGTTGTGAGTACAGGTACAGCGCAGTCTTTATCCTTTGCTGGTGAGCCTGTATTTATCATTCCAGGAATTAGCTTAATCAAAATAGACTTTTGTATAACAAACAGTATATAATTAATTTGGATTATCCCATTGCTTCACAGCTTTGAATAAAACCAAAAGAAAAAGCTATTGAATTTGCAATCATCTTTGGTGGGGAGGTTCTGTCCCTCTGCTTATTTGAGATATTTCTTTCCATCTATTTCACCATCATGTTTCAGTTCCTGAGAGCTGCAGATATTTATTCAGAGCCCTTCTATCTTGGCCATCGTAAATAGCTCTCTGATAACAAATCGCGCTCCCTGAACAGCATTTGCTACCAGAAAGGATGTTCAAGGAGCACATGCGCTGTGATACAGGATATCCCCTGCTTTGTTGTGAATGCAATAAAGAGTTTTACAAAATCAGCTTACTTCCATTTAGAGGATAAGGATGTATCATTTGAGTAGTTTTACCACTTCTTATTGCCTGTCTGTTTATGCTTCATACTTAGAGAGTCACTGCTCCCATGCTCTTCAAATGAATACTGCTACTTAAATATAGAGAACGGTATGTGCTTATTGAAAGATTCAAGGATTTCATCTGTCAATAGAGGCTTAATTATCCACTGGTGGATGCTCAGATACTATAACGACGGCTATTGTAGAAAGCCAGTATAGAAGAGACCACTCACAGCTCATCATATTCCCCTATCCAACCATTTAGGGAAAGGAATAAATATGTAATGCATAATATTAACTTGCATCTTACTTCCCTGTGTCATAACCCATCGTGTAACGTTCTATTATTTCATGTCATGTCATGCAGAACATGATGCAATGCAGTGTCACACTTCAGAACACATTACTAAGCAAGAACTGATTCTTGTTACCAGTTTGGAACAGGAGTCTCCGAGCCAAACGTATTGTGGCTTTGGCTGATGGGAAGGGATCAAACTGAGAGCTACGTCAGGGTAATGCTTTCCTTCTCTGGCTTGGCCAGCAGTTGTAGGTTCAGTTGGAATTTCTTTGTCACGAACGCTTTCTCTTATGAAATAGCAATTTTATGGCAAGCCAAACACTGGAGGGGGAAGGAAGAAAAATAAAGCCCTTAGAAATACATAATAAATGTATATTAGTGAGACAGAAAATTGGAAAATGGCCACCTGCCAGCAGCCACATCCATTCTGGAGGCAACGCATGGCTCTGCCATTATGCATTATCACAGGAATTGCAAATATTTATTAAGAGTATTAAAATGGGGAGAATGTTAAATGTTTCCTTCAGCGGGGGAAATGCGCATTGCCACCCAGAAGATAGGGTATTCTGATACAGTGTTTATTCAAATGACTTCATTTTCTTAGGCTGTCATACACAATAAATGTGCAGGTACGCTTAACAAAAGATCTATTGTGGATACGGGAGATTTGTGAGTAACACTTCAAAACCATCAGCTCTTCTGAACTCTATTCATATAAAAAGCACACCACAAACTTTCATTAACTTCCTCAGAACCAATTATTTGCTGAGCTTATTTTCTTTTGCTGCCATCCCCCTCTATTTTGTTAGTCAATTTGTTTACTTACGTTTTAATGCTTAATGGGATTAAATGCAGTTTATCTTTAATTTATATACGAGAAAGCTGGGTGTATATGTGGAGCAGGCAGCAAAATATTACGATTCTTTTTGGGTTCATTTACAGGTCTAAACATGAATGACTATAATATATTGGGGCCCCAGTATCTTTTCATGCATGAATAAAACATTCTTCAAAGACTGGTGGGAGCTCCGTAGTATTGATTGAGGAGAAAATCACATTCCTGTTTTGCCCACATTTTCTGCTAGGATTAATCACATTGGTTTTGTTCATAAGGTTCTTGTTATGGTATGATACACAGTGAACACCACTGATATCCCAAAGCTTCATGGGGCTGGTTGGCTTTGCTGCACATAGACCCTTTCAGAAGCGTCTGAGCACTGATGGGGAGAGTTCTATAAGGAAACACCAACCCCTATATGAATGGGTGATACAAGCAAGTGAAGGGTTTAGATCTGTGTAAAGTAGGTGAATAATCATCTCTCAGCACAGACTCAGAAAGCAGCTGGTTTAGAAGGGGATATCTTGAGATAAACACGATGATCTTAGATGGTCACGAGATTTGTGATGAGATTGCTGTTGCTCGGTGGGAAACGATGCTACTTCCATGCCCAGCGATTTCCTGAATCAGCAATGAAAGGAAGGAGGGCAGCCATTGCCTGCACAGCTGAGAGGATCTCCTAAGTGGCTTCTAAAGGTCTTCTTTTTTCCCTAAGAAATGAGCAGAGAAATAAGAAACCAGCCCTGGTTTTTCCCTTACACGAGGGTTCCTCAATTCCTCATAGACCATTAAGAAGTGCAATCAGAGTATGTGTTGTAGACAGAGGGTGAATAGATAGATCAAAGTTACAAGACCCCCAGATTTATGGCGAGCCTTATGCAAGAAAAAGCCTGACTCTGGAAGATAAAGTTTCAGAAATAAAGGATTTTCTCTCTGCTCTTCCATGGTGCAGGTTTATTCCTTCCTGACAAACACGGAGCAGTGCAATGAGGGAAGGGGGGGCTTTCATGAGAAAGAACACTTTGTCTTGATCCAGACACCTCATATGAATTTGTGAAACATCAACAGTGCTGCATGGGATTTATCACAGTGTTGGAGAGGCCCTGGCCACCTCATAGGCAGAAGCTCTGTTGCCTTTGGTGAGGGCACATGTAACACCCTCTCATTGCTGCTCGGGCAGAAGTCGGATACAAGAGCTGAGGTTTGCTCTGCCCACAGCACTGCTGTAATTCAGTCAGTGCTGAAGATGTAGTCAGCACTTCAAGCAATGCAAAACCATTTTCTTGGCCAACCTTATTTAATATGAAGCATGTTTTATCTTGATTTAGATTGTTGTTGTTCTTTAATTAAAGAAATTATGGGAGGTCATTCTCATTAGTTTAGAAGAGTCCTCACAGAAGGGGTTTGCACTGATTTAACCTCAGGGTAAGCTGGCACAACTTCTGCATGTAAATAGGGTTTAACACTGGACACTTTGTGAATAATCCAGCTCTTCACTTCTGATATTCAAGGAATACTGACTGGAATAAAAAGGTGATGGTGATAAGATGGGGTCTTGATGTGAAATTCATCCAGTCATCTGCGGTGTCAGCCCGGAGCCACTGGACCAGTGGGGAAGGAACACCACAGGGCTTTCCACTAGGGGCAACGCAGGCCAAACTCCCCATGCCTGCATGATGACATGAAGAGATATAGTGCTCAAATCCCATTGCTCACGTCTGGCCAGATGGAGAGCCAGCTAAAGGGTGCGGAAATTGGGCAGGAAGGGTGGAAAGCAAGGTGTTTCCCTGCTACCCAAGGAAGTCATGCCTTGGGATTGGAGCATGGCACAGGTACACGGAGGTGGATGGGACATCACTGCCATGGAAAAGATTTGCCACAAAGAGAAATAAAGAATAAGAAACTAAAAAGAGCAGCGGTATGAGAAGTGCCAACGCTGACTGACGCTGTCTTTAATTGGTACCACCAAGGGCTTTGTGCGGTCAGCACGCTTTTCATGTTAATAATAGAATCCCCAAATTCAACTGATCTGAAGGGCATCTGACTGTTTTACATTAATCACAAGCTATACAGCAGAGGCTGAGAGCAAGTGGGCAGATACCCTGGTGTAGTAGCACTAAGGAGCTCTCATTATAATCATCCTGCCAAATCAAAAGAAAAACCCTAAGGCTCCTAATAAAGGAGACCACTGGACTAAACAAATTGAACAAGTAGCGAGACATGCATGAGCTTAAAACTACTGCTGTCAATCAGAGTTTTCTGAGCCACTTATTCTGCTCCCTACTCCAAAACACACACAGACAAAATGCAGGCAATGGCTCCATGTACAAGCACCTACCCCAGTGAGGTGCATGCCAACAGGCAGGTGTTGGTATATACACGTGCTGCTGGGGAAACAGGTACAGATGTGGGTTATAAAGGCACCTTCCTTCATAATTATATTATAATGTCATTATTATACTGCTATCAAAACTGATGCAGCAATAAGAGAAACAGGTAGTGTATGGGGATGTCAGCACATCCAAGCAGGAGACTATCTGAGCAGGTTTTTCCATCTCCATAGGGTGGGATGTTTACTTCCTTCAGTTCCAGCTCAGAAGATACAAAAGGAAGACTTTGGACCTCATAAATTTGAGGGTTTCTAGCTCAGGAAAAAGGTGCAGTACCCCAAAAGCCCTACACACTTCTCCCCTTCCTGCACGTACTGATGGATATAATTGTATTAGTTATATTCCCTACTGGAAGGAAAACATTTAGTAAAAAGGTGGGTTGTTGCTCCCTGAAACATGCACTTGGCACTAATGAAAGATCTCCAGAAATGGGACGGAAAGAAAAGTTCAATTTTTGAAGCAGTACATTACATGTTGGTGTTTTGAAGACAAATGATAGCTTGATTCCATCACCTACCACCCCTTCTCAAAGCCATCAGGTGGAAACCCACAATTCTGAGGTACTCCCTCAAAACCCAAACAGAATCTGTGCACAGGAGTAAGTACCCAGGCAAGATAAAGCAACAAAGATTGTTAGAGTCAGTACTTAGAGCTGGAATCAGGGGAACATGGGAAAAAAGAAGGTTTCCATAGGGAACAGAGGAGCAAGGAGCGATGCCCCTGAGGTGTTAGGTGAAGGCATTGAAGGAGAGGTTTTATGGAAAAAAACCCCACTTTAAGCCATTAGTGCATTTATTATCATAGGAAATGGTGGCTAAAACACTGTCAGCTTTGTAACTAGTGGGAAATTTTACCTTCCATTGTCATGCTACCAATTGTGGATGCTGGTTGCTGTCCCCCTGTCCCTGAGTGGCTGCACCTCTGTACGGCACTGCAGTGGCCATGGCGGAGGCAGAACTGGGGCTCCCCTTACTGGCCTCCTGGTGCCTTTTGAAACTGGAAGGTAATGATTTGAGAGATTATTATTAGTTTAAAATGCAATTGTTACTTTTTCAGTCCATTCCTCTTTTTCCTTCTCTTTTCCTATTGCTTCTCTCTATTATTTTTTTTCACTCCACACTGTAATAAATCAACATACAAATGCACTGGATTATTTCCACCTGGAACGTAGGAAGACAAATAGTACAAAAGATCAGTTTGGTCATTTACCATATTGGTTTAGCATGGTAATACTGTTGGGGTTTTTCCAGCTCTCATTTCCAAACTGTAAACAAATGGTGCAAGAACAGCTCAAATACTCCCTGCCTAAGACAGTGCCTTGTGCAGTGAAAAGATCAGATTTGGGTTTTCGAAGACCAAACTGCCTCTTTTTCGTAGAGAAAAACCCGGATTTTGAATTAGCCCAAAATTGGAAGCTGCATTTTTGCCAGGCAGCAGAACCAGATGCACCCACAGCCACGTTAAATCACAAACACACACACACAGAGGGGAGGAAAATGCACATTAAATATGAAAAAGTATTCCTTTCAGGCAGAAGATAAACAGCCCTACTACAAATTAGCTCTCGGCCCCGTCAGGTGTGAATCTCTCTTGTCAATACGCACCAAATTCCCTGAGATAGAACCACATGGTCATGAATTTTATTTCTCTCCTGCTTAATTCCTAGTACCACTCTCCCTTGTGGATTTACTCAGGGATGATTTACAGTGGGAAAGGTGACATTAAACACGTCATTGAGCATGCAAAGATGCTGCACTCAAAGCAGCATATGCTTGACTTTGTTAAAAGATGAATGCTGTCAACTCCGCGGTGCCCACCAAGATCTGGCCTCCTTTTTCTTCCCAACAAACTTTGAGGAAGAGGCAGACACGAGTCTTGACACCGAGAGAAATAAAAGTTAATGTATTCACGACATGATTTCACTTGCAGCCTGATTTAGCAACGTCTTGTCTAGTTTGGATCTGCTGTTGCTTTCCCTAATTTACTCATTGCACAAAGAAAATAAATAAATAAGTGTACTATAGTCTTATTTATCCTTCTTTGGACATTTCTTTACCAGGCAGATGGTCAATTAAGAGCACTAAACAATGACACTGTTTTCTCTGTAAACATTTTTTTTCCTAATAGCCTAACAAATGGGAATCTGTGCTGCCATACTGCTGAATACCATCTTGACTTTCTAATTACAAAGAACTGGGTCTTGATAGTAACAATTACAGCTGTAACAATGATGCTGGTGCTTGAACAATATCGTTGGAGGCAAAGTGCTTATCGGAATATTCACAAATAAAGGCTTACATTTATGCCAGAGCTGGAGATGGGAGGTTAAACAGTTGGGGGTGGGGAGGTGGAGGAGAAAGGTTGAAAACATTGGTTTAGTAGCTACAGATGTGAATTTGAATCCAATTACATGAAAGGCAGTGGGGGGGAGGGGAGGAGCATGGAAAGATGCTGTTTCCTTCTGTTTGGCTAATCAATAGGTTAAAGGGTTAGTAAAATTAACATGTTAATAACATTCATGTTGCTAGTTATGCACTGGTCATAGTATTTTCAGAGAATTATGTCTTGTAATACACACACTGTTCTGCCTGCTTTTCCTTTTTCCCTTTTTTGTCTGAAATAGTGAAATGGTCAGGATATTTTTTCCCCCAATGTGATGGAAATTGGCTTCTCAAGTCCCTCATTTACCCTACTTTTCTTATTTAACTTCTTAAATCTGACCCTAGATTTGGGTTGGTCTTTTTCCTTCTTTGTTTAAATGTTCCCTCTACCCCAAAGAAAAGGGGCAATGTTGTCCCTGAGCTCACTACTCATCCTCAAGCATGATGGCAAACTGCCGTACGATGGATGCCACATCACTATCTCCTTCCTGACGGGAACAGGATCCTTGGAGGAGGCTCAGCTCCTTCCTCGTGTCCCCTCATTGATTGTCCTTTGTCGCCCCACTGCCACAGGCCCCCCTACCCCTTGGCACTGCCCTGTGCCCACAGGCAGGGTGGATTTCACCTCCTCCACTCCTTCCCTCGCTCCCATTCCCACAGCGCTCTCGGAGCCGTAATTTAGCCCATGCTTATTAATCAGCGCACATAATTTGTCTCTAATGCTGTCAATTTCAGATGGCAACCTGACTTTTTTTTGGAGGGGGCAGGGTCAACAATTTAATGAATCTCGTCTGCATTTTAATTCAGACCCTAATAACGCGCCCCTGGCAGTTTTCTTGGAAAAGTGCAACGTTTCCCGGGATTTTCTTTCATCAAACCCAGCACAATGGGATGTTTACCTTCCTGCCTTGGATATGCTCAGCACAGGGGAAAGTCGCAGACAGACCTATCCTTAATCAAACGGGGACGTGGACTAAATCTACTGATTTAGCCTTTGAAGAGTTTTCCTAGGGACGTGCATAGCACAAGGAAAGAGAAACGTGGGGCTTTGCAGTCCCTTTTCTGCACAGATTAGTGCACAGTTGTAGGCGGAAAACTACAGACTTTAGTGACTCACTGCCCCTCATGAGATAACCCTTTCTTCACTAATGGTCAGAGCATCCAAGGCACAGGTCCAAAAGAGTACTTCATAGGAGTACTTATTTACTCCTTATTTACTCCTTCATGTTTTTCCTTTTTGTCATTTTTACTGTAAACGGGGAAAAAAGGTGATGGGAAGGAAAGAGAGGAGCAGAAAATCCAGTCCTACTGATGCCACGGCACGGATGGGTTTGTCTAATGGCCATGGCAGGAGGCTGGAGCCTCATCGAGCCGCTCAGTGCACTTCCCTGGGTCACAATAAATACAACCCCCCAAACGAGAGCCTCTCGATCACGGTGTCAGACGTAACCAGAATAGACTCTGTTATTAGGAGCGATGCGACTTTGCCCGGGCGGGCACTGCGCTGACAGTAGCTCCTTTCTGGATTTCACTCAGCCGCTGTCACTTGCCTTGACAACACGGGAAGTTAATGTATTCACGGCGTTACTGCACACGCATCTGCAACCCCCAGCATATTGTATTGCTTGCCCCTGCTCTTTTGTAGCAGTGCGTGCAGTGATTTGCCTTCTAGCAGCAGAAAATTCCTCAACTTCAAATTTCACCCTCATTTTCTTTGCCCTTAATGGGAAAAGAAGCCCCCTTTCCACAGCCCTGCCACCAGCACAGCCACCACACTGCAGCACCACAAACAGGAAAATGCCATATTCCACATTTCGATCACAAGTGTCTTCAATGTATTTTAATGCATAGCCTTCATCTTTCTCTGCCACGTTATTTTTTCCCCTTTAAGAGCTGCTTAGCATGTTTTATGCCTTCTGGACAGTTTCTAAGCAGTACTGGAAGGGCATTGCTGCAATGTACCTGAGTACCAGCAGTAACAACAGAGGGGTTTTATGCCCTAAATTATCTTGCTGGTACTCCTGTCTGCCAGCACCAAAGGGTGCTTCTGGGGCATCCACTCTTCCACATCCACTCTTCCAACCCAGTGGCTCTGAGGTTTTGGTGAATTATCTGGCATTTAACTGCTTTATCACTCATATTCATTACTGTCCCCTATTGGAAAACACCGCTAGATTCAGGTGTCTGTCCTTACCACAAGGCAGCCCCATCTCCATGCCATTAATACCACTAAACTTACACCGTTTTCAAACCTAAGCTCCAGGTCTGGTAATGAATGAAACAGAAGCCCAAATTTCTGTATCCTGAGGTACTCCAGTGCAATAAAGGATATTGTTTCCTGATAGATAAATATGTTTCTCCAGGAACTTAAAAAAAGATTTATATATATGTAAAAATTATTATTATATATTATAATATTATTATTTTATATTATTAGACATTATATTATTACATATTGTATATAATAATTTATAATAATATGTAATAATGATCTCATAATACATAATAATATGTAATAGTATTGACAATATATATTATTCCATATTATTGTTTTATTATATTTTTATATATATGTGTATATATATATAAAAAATATTGCTCTTGGTTCAGGCATCTCTCAAACGCAGGGGTAAGGTCATTAGAAAGATGCAATGGGAAATACAGTGAAATTCTCTCATTTATGTTGCAGCTCTACATTCAATAGGCTAGTATTAATGCCCTTTGCTTGAGCTGGGGTAGTATCAGAGTGATAGAATCCAAGCAGAGTCACTTGAAGTGGGCCCTTGTTTTAAGAATTAAAAAAGAGTACTTTTGTTTCAACTCTTTTGGCAATTTTAATGCTAAACCACAAAGTACATTGAAAATACGATGGTTCAGCTGCTGTCCCTTGCAGAGTCCATGCGTGCACGTCTCAGCACAAACTATTTTTATTCCCATTACATGTCTTTCTGAATGAGCTTATCAATCCAGAGCAAGTGTTGCCAACCTTCCCTTTGGGTACCTTGGCACAGCCTCCATTCTGTTGGCTTCCAACTTTTTTCCACACACAGTTCCTCAAAATCAGCTGTGTAAAAGGGAAGCATCCCGTCTAAGCTCACCATTAACACAGGGCAAACCCAGGAGAAGCTTCATCCTGTCCAAAAATGCCTAAGATAAGCGAGATGGATAGATCTCACCATTGGTGGGTCTCTCTTTGGCAATGTCAAAGTGATTAAAGAAGCAGCTTAGCTTTTAAATGGCTTAAATGGCATGAGATGAGCTTCAGTTTTAGGTTGATGTTGATGGTCAGGTTGTTTGCTATCAGCACAGCCCCTAATGAATACTGAAGCTTGACAAGACCATCACACGCCCCTTAGCTTAAATTTCTTTGGTCACAAAAG
Organism: Coracopsis vasa; assembly: GCA_026283785.1. Classification (NCBI taxonomy): domain Eukaryota; kingdom Metazoa; phylum Chordata; class Aves; order Psittaciformes; family Psittacidae; genus Coracopsis; species Coracopsis vasa. The sequence goes on from JANHGB010047965.1 coordinate 11,284, forward strand.
TCCTGTTCTAGCTAAAAGCTTGAAAGTGAGACAAAAGTGCTCAGGTAGCACTGTGGAGAAGGGAGATTCAACTCAGAGGCATTTCCAGATGCAACAAACAATCAAGTCCTTATTGAAAAGAGATTCCCTCCCCTCTTGGTTTTTTAACTTTAAAGCAAGAGGAAAATAATGCTGGGAATTTAGAAACATGAATTTTTAAATCCCAATAAGCTTCACTAACAATCTGCACAATTCCCTCCCCTTAAAATATTCATTTGGAAATACAAGATCTGTGATGAGGGCAGGCTGGGTAAACAGATCTGAACACTGTTCATGAAGGGGTCTCAGTCAGTGCTGTCCTCAGCCAGCCTTGGCTTAACCCTGTCACACTTCTCCACCTTGTGTCTCTACATGGTGGAAAATAACAGGCAATGAACTGCATTTATAAGTATGGAAACTACCATTTTATATCTGTGGGTACTGTTGGGCAGAGAAGGAGCTGTGCAAGCAATCTGGAGGACTGGAGTGACCTGGAAATGGGAAGTCCCAAGCCTAAAGTCCCTCTCATGGCCCTGGCAAACCCCCAAGTGCTTCTCTAGAAGCATTCCTTGGAGGAATGCATTTCCCTGGAGCTAACTTGCATCTGACAGAACATCCACGTGTTGATAAAGAGGCATATTCCTTGGATTTGTTTTTCTAGGCACCTACAGCCACACCTTCTGCATTGCTCACCATAGGACCACGATGTCTGCTTTACTGCCAGTACAAAGAGACACTTGGAAACTCTTGGGAAAAAAGGGCATTCACACATTTTAATGAAACCTCTAAGAAAAGGGAAGAAAAGCAACTCTTCAGTAGCTAGATAAATAGTTTTAGGCTCAATTTCCTTTCTTTCCTCTTCTCGTCTCCCTCTTGCCCTGGTACCAAATATATGCAAACTGAACAAACACTGTTCTGTAGCCTGCTTTATGCTTCATGCTTTTGTCTTGTCTTTTTTCTTTATTACATTTTTTAGCTGTCTTTTAGACCCAGCCCAGTTTTCTTCTCCCTCTGCCTCCCTTCCCTTGTATTTTGGTTCTGTGTGACTAGACTCCAGACTTCTTCCTCCCGCTGTCACACACAATGCTATTAAAATTAAATCCTTTTGTATAACTCTCTATTTCATTATAGGTCTTCAAGCCACTCCTGACATCCCAAGCCAGCCTTTGTAAAGTTTTAGTTCACCTGAAGACAAACTTCAGCACATGGTTCGCTTTAGATAAGACTCCTTCTTACCCCTCCAATACATAGTTCAGCTCAAAAGATTGCCACGTGAAGCCATAGACTACCCACAAAATGACCATACAAAAGAAAGGTGCATGTTCCTTTCTTGTAACACAAACTATGCACAATATATACACTAGCATGAGAAATTTAACTAACAAGTAGTCAATGACACGAGTAGTTTGTTGTAAATGTGCCTCTGAGAAATGTTTTAACAGGGGAGGCCATTCCATGAAAGCACAGATGGGGTCTGGAGAGGCAGGAGTCAGCAGACCTGGGAAATGCACTGAAAGCAAGGAGACAAGAAAGTGATAAAAACACAGGTTTCATGGAAAAGATACCTAACTCCCTGGTCCCCACTGCTACCAGTGCATTTTTTGCCATCCTGAAGATGTCAAATGCTTCCATGGACCTAAAAGCTACCTGTGTGATTGAGGAGAATGAGGCCTGAAGGAACCTGGTAAAGAAATCAGTGATAAACCACTTCTCTGCACCAGAAATCCTGCTTTACGTTTATCAAGGCTGAAAAATGCTCAGCCCTTGCTGAAAACATCACTGGCTTCCAAGTACCAACTAAATGATGCTTTCTGCTTTTGAAGGAGAGGGAGGTGGCAGTTTAACAACCAGGTAATCTACCATGTACTCTTCATACCTGGGCAAAGTTGTCATAACTCACTTCATGCAGTAGAGAGGATGAAGCTTAGCTCGTATTGAATAGACCTAACTAGTTAGCAGGAGTAAAGCCAAGCATTTCTCACTAGTCTTTCAAACCATCTGTAAGGCCCATTTATTTTCAGCACCAAGTCAATGCTGTGATCTTTAAGTCCTCAGCAGGCTGGAAAGTGGTGACAGAAGTCTCAGCTGATGCATACATGACTAACAGATTCAAGGATGTTCCTTTGGGACAGCAGAGATAACAGTGCCCAGGGCAAAACTGTCAAGAGAAAGAGGGAAGGTTTAAATGAGCTTCAAGGGAAAAAACTCTAAGCTGAAGTCACCAGACACCAAGTGTTCATAGTGTACTGTGCAAGAATTACTCTTCTTTTTTCTGCAGAAAACCACTTTTCTTGGAACAATTGAAGGTAGCATCATCACCATTGGTGTTACCACTATTAATAATAAGCACAGGTAAACATATAGAATGGAAGGAAGTTGTTAGGAGAGAGGACAAAGATGAGGCCATTGACTCATATAGTAAAAGTGGAGTAAACAGGAGAGCAAAAGTAGACAAGAACCATGGCACTTGGATGCTCCCCACCTTCCTATTTACAGTGGCCAAGTATGAGATGAGGGAAGTATGAGTAGTAAAATATGCACCAGGGATGGTAACAGCTGTGGTTAGTAACAGGATATGGGACTTCTCAGTATGTTAAAAACCTGAATGCCAACAAAAACCTGCAGTACATTGAAGTGGAGCAAATGTCCAGGTGAAACACACGGAAGGAAAACCCAACAGGGAGCAAGCAGTTGAGAAGGAGGTATACCAGAAAACGGGTGGGCAAATACATAGCCCAGCACTGGGTCTGAAAGGCAAGTTCTGATTCAAGCTCTGTTTGATGAAATGGGAATGGGGAGGATTTCAGACAGGTTTTGCAGCAAAAGGTCATGGCTACTGCCCTGAAAATAACAGTTTTGAGGGGTGGGCTAAGTCCCATTCCATACTAGAAGAGAGAGGAGATGTATAGATGTCTTTTCTATACTGTGAATGTGTCAGGGATGCCTTGAATTCCTTCACCTCATGCACTGCACTGCACTGAAAGCTGGGTGCTTTGTAAGATGAGAATGTTGCAGAAGCTCTAGGTGCAAATGCAGCTTGTGCAAAAGCCCTTTTATTCAAAGTGTGCTACTTAACGAAGTGGCTTGTGAAACCAATTTCGAGCCTTCAGCAATTTTCTCTGCTTGAAGAGAACATTTTAGCATCTTCTTCATGGGTTGTTCATAGACTTCAAGCCTCAGAGTTCACCCCACGGTGTCACCTGAAAGGGCACTAGAGGCTGTGGATCACACATACAGCAGAAGCAGAGAGTTCATTACACATACTGTTTGAGCCCCAGTACCTAGTTCTGGAAGGAGGTGATTTTGCATCTGAATGAGACATACTAGGTACAAACCACAGATTACTTTTCAGAGGAGTTAATCTTCCTATCCATTATCTAGAGTAATTCAAAAAGCACAAAAAAATGGAGCTCCTCTTGAAGAAAGAATTCATGTTCAGGTAATTACAAATAACAGACACATCTGGTTGTCTTGATTGTTTGGGAATGTCTCAATTATCTAAGAATGTTTTCATAAGGACTCCGAGACAGTAAAACTTTCTCACGGCAGATTGCATTCACTGATGAAGAGGAAATTCAGTCCATCTAACACACTGAAGTGTGCTTAGACCCAGAGAGCACTTCCAGTCCTGTTGCCAATAGTCTTTATTTGCCTTTAAGGAACAACAGACTATGTAGTGAGAAATGGCAAAGCCCCACGCAGGCAGCAGCAGCCCCTTTCTTTCCCTGCTAGCTGCTGTTCTTCCAGCACCATGAAGATGAAGCTGTTTTGTGTACTGATGGTTCACCCATCAATGACAGCAGTGATGTTTCTTATAGACATCTGTCCCAAAGAGAGGTGAGTCAAGCAAAGGCCCTTGTGCTGCCGGAGGGCAGCGCAGGCATTCAGCGCCTGGTGAGTGGCACCCCTTCCCTTGCAGGGAGCTCAAGTGTCTCTTGCCTGAGGCAGGTTCACTGCAGAGCAGCTCAGATGTTTCTGCAAAGCTGAATTCACCTGCACAGGGCATCAGCTGCTCACCGGGGACCCAAAGCCAAACCCAACAGCCAAACCCCAGCAAAGGGAGCCATTCAAGCACCTACAGCAGACCCTCACCCCATCAGTGCATGTAGTGTCCTCATGTAGACCACAAAACCCAGCAATTAGCCATTTGTTAATTACCTCCCCCAGCTCCTGAGCTTCTATACTACATGTAAGCCAGGGTGGCTGTTATCCCCACATAGAGGTTTTCTTACACATCTGCCCCATAATTCATCCAGCTCTTCCACCACGGCCACAGGTACCTGGCTCTGATCTTTTCTGATAAGGGCTGAGGAACCTCTCAGCTCGTTTCTGCTTGTAGCCTAACTAGCACCTTTGTGTGGAAGACATGACTGGGGTGAAATCCTGTATCTGCAGTGAATGTACCCCTGTGGCTAATCAAACCAGCAAGGAGGGGTGGTGCTGGGACTCCACACAAATCCCAATCAATAGTATTTATCTGGCTGAACGTGCAAGCTGGTCGCGTCCCTTCCACCTTAATGCCCACTCCCATCCCCTCCACCCTGTGGGTATCAGCAGGAGGGAACCTGATGTATGCTGGTAATTATCTGCTGCTGAAAAGAAGTGCTATTTCTCTTATTTTTGTAATGCAGATCAATGCACATGTCACCACTGAAAAGCTATGTCATTTAGGATGGAGCATTAACTGCTAGGGATGGATTTTGAAGCTCCCCACTTGTGGGTGGAATATTTTCTGGAGGAGTTGAGCCTTTCGAATGCTGAATTTCATTTATCCCACTGCCTCTTTAAGAGTAGTCAGTGGAGGAGAGGGTGTTTGAGAAAGTGACAGTTTGTCATCTCCTTCCCCAGCGAGCTGGGGCTGGGGACAAAGTGGTAGCAGGGAAAGAAGGGAACTGGCACGGGCAGGTTAGCGAGGGACACAGCAGGCTTTGCTGGAGGAAAGCAACAGCCCTGCAGCAGGCTGCAAGAAAGCAAACTGCAGAAGATGGAGCAATTCATAGGGAAGAGGAGGAAGGCTGTGCCTGTGAGTGCGGTCACTGTAAGGCACCAAGGGAAAGAAGAGGAGGAAGGCTTGAAAATGGGCAGAATGGGATGCTTCACGAAGACGGGTGCAAGTCTGGAATCAACATACACGCAAGCACACAGATGCACACACCCCCTTACTGCATCCCCATGCCCCTACTGCCAAAATTGCCACCTAGGAGCTGTGCTAGCATGGATTATCCAGAAAGGAGCTGTCTGATTTGCAGTGAGGATGAAGAATTTTCCAAGTTTCTATTTCATATAGGAACGAAACAGAAACTTCTCCAGATACTTACTGAGAAAGAGAGAACAAACTCTTCTAGTGGCCATCAAGCCCGGGTAAAGAGGAAAACATAATGACCACAACTGAGGTTCACTATGTGTACCAATAAAAACCCCAAAATCTGTCAAAAGGAAAACTATAGTAATGTAAATATTAACTCCACTCTTCCAAACCTAACCATTCTATGATTCTGTGATTCTTCCAACTGGGAATTTTATTAGCTCTCCCTTACATCTCCAATATAATCTGGTCACTATCAAACTAGAAAGCCATGCAGTCACCCTAAAGTAAAGCTTAAGGCAAAGCAATGATGCAACAGCTGCTACAATACTGATGTTTTGCACCCAGAACAATTAGTTGTTGCTTTGATGAATGTGCATCTCCCCACATGGGCTGCACACTTCCCTCCGACATGCAGATGCACACAGCCCACATTTAGGATGTTGACAAAGGTGGCTAAACCTGAGGCACGTTAAGCATTAATAAAATGTGACCCATACCTTTACGTACTTGCTATTTGCCATTGTTAGAACAGGCATTTGCCTTACTTTACAGCTATGATTTTTAGAGCATATGTTCACTATGTACAGCTCCTCTTTGAAAGTTCTGTTACTCTTTGGAATTGCTCAAAAATGTCAATATTCTTTTGAGTACTTGATATTTACAGTTTGATATTTAAAGTGTGCAATTTGTTATCTAAATTGCATAGCACACATTCAGCTTCCCGACTGAATGACCTAACTTCTACGAACCTTTCCAGCTTCCCTAGGAAAAGGTTTTGTTTAGACACGAAACACCTTTCCATGATTAGACAAATATCAGCTTCCTCCAAAAACCACTGCGTGCAGGGTTATGAGCAAAGAGAAATAGAAATTATATATAGAACCCCACAGACATGCAAATAGCTATTCCTTCGTTCACCTACACCCCATACGTGGAGCCCAGGCTGTTTTTCTTTCATACTGATGTGGGGCTTTTTTCATACTTAGTCAGAAGAGAAGCCACATGGCTAGTTTGAAAGCGGATCAGATCCCTCGTTCATTTGAAAAGCTTATTTCTAAATAGTACTTGCAAATATGTGATAAGCATAAATTTGGAAACTGCTGAAAAACGAGTTCTATGTGTGTCATAACACGGGGTGTTGGGTTTTTGAAGCATGACAAAAAGGCAAAGTCCTACCAAAAATCCACTTAGTGATGACCGACCAAAGGATTGGAGAAGTGACATTGTTTCTGGGCCACGTTCCATGTCCCTTTTCACTCCAGTAGATGAGCACATATGACCTCTTTGCAATGATTCAGGGTTTCAAAGCTGTCTCCTTAAGCCTCTTGATCACCACTTGTCCCTCCCCATTGACAAGCTGAGCACTTACAAGTTTTGAAGCCTCCTTGGCTTACTTTTAAATTCTCTTTTCCACATCTTATGCCAGCAGTTACCCAGAGGGAGAGAAAAAACCTCACCATATCCATCCTTCAAAAACTCTAACTTTCACTCTGCTAGTTCTAATCCATTATCTAGGCCCACTAATGTGTACTACATCATCAGAGGAGCAATGCTCTGATGATGTAGTACAGCCCATGTACATGTACATCATCAGAGTTATATCCTTCTGATCTGCCTGTGGGTTTAATAAGCATTCCAGATGGCTTGCTATGCCTGAAGCAAGAATGGATAATCACACTGCTCTACCCTCAAAACAATAATAAAATAAGGACACAGTAGCATAGGGGCTCATGCCTGCCAAAAACATTCAATAGACTGTATAATACAATAGTCCAATGTGATTGGTGAGGCACATTTATACCCTAGCTATTTACAGGTGAAAGAGCCCTGGTTTTAAATAAAACAGAGGTTACAGATATGTGGTGTTATTGTTGTTATATACCGCGGTGAGGCTGCCGTGCCTGAGCCAGGCTCAGGGCTGTACCCTCAGATGTCCCCTGTGCAAAGACACAGCCTCGGATCAGAAGGAGGAGGACGGCCTGATCTGAATGATGGCATGGCAGCGTTCCTCCAGAGCCATACAGTACCTGCATATCTAAGCTGTTATCTATTGGAGTTGCAGGGTATCCATCAGCCCAGCGACCAGCCATCAAGTGCAGTAGCAATAAGTGTCACAAAGCCTTTCTTGCCCAAGTAAAATCACTCCTCAGTGGCGTTGCTTACAGCAGTGTGTGCCTGGCTGCTGATGTGCCTGGCGCTGCCATCACAGCACTGGTTGCTGCAGAGTTGCTCCAAAACCGGCATTTTCCAATCAAGGATTATTACCCCTTTCTTTCCACATTACTGTGCCATGACCAGGCAAGGCATGGAGTGCTATACATTAGGTCCCAGTGATGTGCAGAGTAAGTATCTTTGTGCTATTTAAATACCTATGAATTGAAAGTGTGTGTGAGGGAGTGTTGTTTGTGAGAGAAGGGAAAAAAGTGTGCATGGAGAAAAAAAGAAGAGATGGAGACTCTGTTCTCTTAATCCTTTGAATGAGCGAGAAGTGGAGGGAGAAGCAGCAGCAAAGAAGCACTTTGGTTCAGTCTTAAGAGTACCCTTTCTAGTAATCGGGTACATGGGACAAGGTACAAGCACAGTGGCTTGCACGCCCTCACCAAGAGGGGAGTGAACCCTCAGAGCTGCTGGAAGATGAGTACAGGGGTACCTTGAAATCATAGAATCACAGAATGGTTTGGGTTAGAAGACACCTTAAAGCTCATTCAGTTCCAACCCCCACCATGGGCAGGGACACCTTCCACTCAAGAGGAATTCTGATGTGAACTCTAGCAGGGATAGGATTTCCATCCAGGGATGCAGAGAAAGACCAGATACCCAGATAAGTGCATCTTGTCTCCATAGGAGGAAAAGGTAAATCATCCCAACTCTCAGCAGCTTTAACTCAGAGGAGAGAAGCCCGTCAACCATTTAGAAGCAGAAGACATCAACCATTTAGTGTGCCGATGGGTATTTTTCTCCCTGGCCAAACAAGTGGGTTCGAGTTTCGTTTTAACATTAAATGCTATTAAACGAAATGAATACAGCATGTTTCCATCGTACGTGCTGCTGAAGCTGCTGTGACAGCTAAGAAGCTGCTAGGCATGATGTGTCAAGAAAATGTACCAGAAGAAAAGTACATGGAGCTACTGTCAAAAATACAAGCAGGATTGCAAGCAGCATACGGCTTCGTATGCTGTTGGAATTACTTTTTAATTGCATCTGTATACCCAGGCAGATCTTTAAGGGTTAACTGCACACAATGTAATGAATTCAATAATGATGAGTTAAAAAAGGTCTAATTAGCAAGTAACCACTTTATTATGAAAGGAAATGGTAATGAATTTAATAGCTCAAAATCATTAACAATATTTAGTTTGCTGGTACTTGTTCTCTATTATCCTCATTAATATGAACATTTAATATGTTTTAAAATGGATTTGTAATACTTTCTGTACCATGAGGTTACCCTGACAAAAAGAGTGTAATTAATCTGTTAATTGTAATCTCTGTCTGTTTGTGCCCCAAATAGTAGCATATTTAGGTGTTAATATAAAAAAAAAAAGAAAGAAAAAGTAATTAAAAGAAGGAAGTTTTTAAATGTAATTAAACAAAACCTCTTAAATTATAGGCTGAAGCACTGTGAGGAGAAAGTTTTGGAAGTGAGACATCTGAAAAACAAGTTTCTCCTACTCAGATCTTTTCTCTTTCCTCATTAAAAGAAAGGCAGGGGGAGAGGGGGATGGAAGAGAGAGAGAAGAAAGGAAAAGGAAATAGAAGCATTACTATTCTTTATGGACAAGAATACTGAAGCCTTCATTTCCTGAGCTGGAAACAAGGCTCAGGATTGCATCTTCTGGGACATCTGCTTGTGAATAGAATGTCTGGCAAGTGAAGGTGCCTCTCTGAGCCTGCTCCACAAGTCACAATCAGTGTGTGAGACCCTACCTTATGGGCAGCCAAGTGAACTGGTTGCCCATAAGCCACCCAAGAAACACCATTTCTTCTCACAGAGTATCACAGCAATCCCCACTGACCATCTAACCTTCTCCAGATCTCCTGTACCTCCTCTTCACACTGTAAACACCCTCCTCCATTTCCCCAAACCTGCTCTTGCTACTGGCGATACCCTCAGTGCCATGAAGGCACCAAATCTGCTGCTGGCTCCAGTCCCCTTTCCCTTCGAGATCCTTCCCAACAAAGAGGAAAACGAAAAGCCAGACCCCAGCCTGCTCTGTTACATCTTCCCTGTGCCTGTCACACCTACAGTGGCCACAGTGCTGTGGAGCATAGTAGTCCCAGTGCCCTGGAGCAACACAAGATGCTCCTTCTACAGCACGTACCCCCTGGATTCATAGAATGGTTTGGGTTGGAAAGGACCTTAAGATCATCCAGTTCCAACCCCCTGCCATGGGCAGAGCAGGCTCAGCTGGTGCTGGGCCCAGGTACAAATGAAAAGGTTTACAAAGCAACAAGAGCGAGTGGGGAGGGCAGGAAAGAGCAGCCAGGCATTGATAGCTCCAAGGAAATACCTTACAGTATGAGGGGTTCCTGTGCTGGCTTTCCCTCTGCCGCTGGTACACACTGCCAGACAGGGTGACACAAGAAGCTATGGCACAGCAGGGCATAGCATGGCATGAAAAGGCAAGACAAGGGAGCATCTGCCTTATGTGGTGCAGCCCTTTCACTCAGCTATAAAGAAGAAATTCCTGTGCCTGTTTTCATTCACTAGACCTGTCTCTAGTGAGCTGTATTCCTGTTTATAAAGCCAGCTTTAGCCAAAGCAAATCCTGACAAATTTTCTTTTGTGCTATATTGCATGTCAGTTTCTCCTTAATCCACGTGGAATTACTGCTCTGCCGTTACCCTTTTCTTTATCCATCCTTTCCCTACCACATCAGGTTTTAATGGCTGATTATTAGCAATTAGGACCCTCTTCAATATCCTTCCCATAAAAATGAAATCAGTGCTCAACCTTCCTTAATACCAGAAACTTTCAGAGATGTTTGCTCTGCTTGCAGCACCATCTCCCTGTTGAAAACAGACATTTCCATTACTTATCCATACACTGGTGGGCAGAGCACCAGGAAGGGCAGCATCCTGGATGCCAGCATCCTGGCATCAGTGCCCCATAGGTGGGTGATCCACACAGCTCGGCACAGCACTAGCACTTTCCTATCTCTGGCAATTGACTTAATAGGCTGATTTAAGGTGCTGAGGATAACGCTGGCAATCACAGAGGGAGATTTCAGCATTATTCCTCTGAAATACTCCAGATCATTCAATCTCTTTGTTTCATTTTGGACAGAGATGCGTGTGGTGCTTGGTGGAGGTGAGAGCAAAGTGTAGACACAGACACATGGTTACCCATGGTCATGGTGGATCAACCAACTACAGAAACATTTAGTTGTGTGTGTTCCTGTGTCACTGTTCATGCTCCAGAACATGTGTCCCGACCAAGAACCCATGTCCATTCCACATGGGCAGGCAGCCTGCATTCTGTGTTTAATGGTTCTTCTAAGAACAGGATCTAAAAGAAATGGTTGAAATTTAAGTGAAATATCTCATTTGCCTACAAATGACATATTTCAACTTTCCATTTTATGGGGGAAAAAAGAAGTTGTGAAAGATTCTTTTTTTTAAAAAAAACTTATTACAATTTCCAATTTTATTTTTTTTTTTCAAATTGCCAGTGAAGAGAAAAATATGTGATTTGCAGAGCTCTAAAAATAACGAGTTAAAATAGTTCCTGCCTCTCAAAGGAGGCCTCTTAGTCCTATAATTCCTGCAGATTTTGCCTTGCAGGATGGGTATTTTAAAGAATGATATAATGTCATCTCTATAAGTATCGTCTCATAATCTGCTGCCACTGTTGGAAATACAAGTTTAGAGACAGCTTGAGCAGAAGAAATACCAGCTCACCCAGCTCTATTAAAGAAATAACGTGGAACACTTGAAGAGGAGGAACAGGATGTCTATTCCAAAGGTGAGCAAACAGTGCCAAACATTTCGAGACTATTTCTTTTGATATCTGTCTTTGGCTGCATTTGCAACTCTTATGTGTTTGTCTGCTGCAAACAGCTCGGCAATGACTGTTGTAGGGTTGTTTATTCCTAGAAAGAAGGTTTTAGACAGAACACTCACATTTGGGCTGAAAGAATGCATAAATGTTTCAGTCCAGAAATAAACAATACCAATGTCCAGTTGTAATAAAGCAGTGTTGCTCAAATTGGGGGTATTTACCTTCAGCCAATAGAAAAACAAAAGAAAACCAGCAAAGCTATTAAAAATTCAAGTTATTCAAGCAAAACAAGAATAATCTATCTCCTGTCTAGTCCACCCCATCTCTCACATCTTTCACTTTTAACTTAATCTAATCATCTTTGCTCAGAGGGGACCTCTCTGGCCCCATTGCCCAGGACTCACCCCCGGTGCAGTGATGAAGCAGGAAGGGTCTAAGGGGAAGATGGGGCCTTGCTGCTGAGGGAGACCTCACCACAGTGCTAGGGAGGGAAACCACCACTTCCTGCTGCATGGCCAACAGAGCAGACCTGCCCCTTCAAGATTAGCCACTTATCAGACAGCATCGGGGGCCCAAGAGGGCAGCTGAGAGAGCAGCAAACATTTGTGGGTTGCAAGGAAAGAGGAAGAAGGCAAATACCAGATGGAGGGGAAAAGGAGACTAAAAAAATGCTGTCATGGTGGGAGATGGAGGAAACCAGACAGGAAGAAAAATGGGGTGAAAAAACACCTTATGTTTCAGGTACCATTTGTTATGTTTCAGACAGACTTGCTCACATGCACACTGGTTGTCCATTCCCATGCCTCAAGGCTATGCAAGAGAGCAGTAGTCCTCAAGCTACTACCAGGTTTAGTCTTAACAGAGGGTCTTCTAGGCTTCAGCAGCAGGTAGCATGTAACAGACCAGTCATCCAGAGCCATTTGAGAGCACAAGCACATTGCTCACTGACCAAGCTACCCCTGCTTTCCTAATTCAACCTTGTAATAAATAGAAAGCTCACCCTAGATTTGTGGGAATTTCAAGAAAGAACCTAAAGATATTACATGGGACAGCTGAGCTGCCCTTCCTGGCTCCCTTCTTATGCTCATCACAAGAATTGCCAATCATGTGAGAAAGATCCAGGATTTATAGAAGGAAACTGAGCTCGGACCTTAAGTTCACTTGGAAAATGGAAGGTTTGCTCTTGGTAATAGTTAAAACAGATGCAACTACAGCCAGAATGTCTCCCCCTTTCCACAGAGGAAAAATGACAGGGAAAGCCAAAGGGAAAAAAGACATTTCTCTTGGTGCCAACAAACCTCTGTTCTCCTCTGCAAAACAAACAGGAAAGGACATAATATTTCTGCCCTGTGTTCAAGTTTTATTAACCAAGATACAGGTATAGATTATGCTCAACCTTTGCCTTGCAAGCGCACACTGAAATGTGTGGCTTGTATGATGAGAACAGTTCCTCCCTGACAGGCAGTGCTGGTTTCCAGGGATGGCTGATATCCTGTTTCCTTCATAAGAACTGTTGCTCTTTAATCCTTGCAGTTGCTTTCCTTATCCTACCTAGAAGGATCATACAGAATGATGAATCCTTCCCTGTGGAGACACAAGACTACCTCCTTAGGAAGTTGTATGAAAACTCTTATTGCAGAATGGGTGACCCTAACAAAATCTCTCTGCCTTGGGAACAACAGTGAAGAATTTGTCATTTACGGTACTTTTCCTAATGGAAATAGATCTATTCCTTAGACAAGAGCTAATTGGAACATAAACATCTCCTCCCCAGCTTGAGATGCCTCTCAAGAATGCAGATCCCAACAGTTTTCCAGAAGAAGGGCCCCAAATGGCTCCTTTTCAGGAATACCTTTCCATCTTTTGAAGAAGGACTCATACAATACACAGCCCTGACCATCCCAACATTCAGATGACATAAGACAGGTTGTTCAAGCACAGCAGAGTTTCTCTATATGTATTTCCAAGCAAACAGTTACTGTTGTAGATACAATAGATCTATTGTTCATCTCCACATAATCACACTTATCTTCAGCACCTATATAAGTTCTAAATATTATGCTCATTCTATGGCTCACAAACTTAAGTTAGTCATTGATCTCTGGCTAAGTAGCTGTAACTCCTACTCTAGCCCTCACTAAAGCAGATTTCCCACTCTAAATTCGAGTGATCAATCATTGGAATTCTTACATAAGCCCCTCTGCTTCCTCCTTTTCCTTTAAGTCATAACTACCTAAGCCAGAAGTAAATGACAAATATTGGTAGTTTCTGAAAGAACACTAAAAGATTCCCCTCCCCAGCAATAATTTATTTTAAACAGAAACCATTCCATCTAGACTTGCTTAAGACTCAGAGGTACATTTAACATGCAACAGCATGAAGCGAAGGAGCAATACAACTGTGCATTTGGCAGTGCACAAGTGTAATAATTTCCAGGGTAAATGGACTGGCAATTTTAGCCACATGGATAACATCAAGGCCAAGATGGCTAAATTCAGCTTGGCCTGCATCTGACTGAAGAAATTTGTCATATGCAAATAGACACAAAGATGCATGTTATTCCTGACTCCACCCATGACATATGCTAGCCTCCATCCTTTGGGTTATGTTAAGGCTAATTGTGAGCCATCGAACCCACTGCAACATTGCAGGGTATTTATTTGCACAGTGCTATCTTATGAACTGTGATTTCTTTTACTAAGATGTAACTACCAAAAAAACAGCAGGAAGGAAAATGAAGTCATAAAGTTGTATAAAGCAATTAAGCCAATTCCACTGCTCATGCCTAATCTGTCTTTGCAAGCTGATCATTACTAACTTTGTCCCTTTTTGGGTACCCAACAGGGTCTTTTCAGTCTTGTTGTCTTCTTATGTATAAGCCAGGAGAAGGTGGGAACAACCAAAGAACAATATCCCTTGCAAAGCCTGTAACATCAATGTAATTGCCCTACTCATGGCAAGGCAGACTTTAATCTCCAGATGCATCCTTGGGCGACAGCACTACCAAAGGAGTATCTCATAGCTCAGCTTTTTTGTTGGGCTGATACAAGAACTGATGCCTCAAGCAGTTTGGTCCTTGCACATGAGTTAGTGTGAGCAAGGACTGTGTCTCCCTGAGATAACACAGGGATGATGGGTCCCCAGACTCACCGGTAACGAGGTTTAAGTTTGTCTCATGTACTAAAAACACCTTTTAAGACCTCCTTTTTACAAGAGAATACCATTAAAACACTGATGCATATCAAGAGGAGTGCTAGTCCAGAGGGAAATTCAGTGCTTCTAGGCTCTGTGGGAGAAGGCAACTGCCTTCACATCCTTCTTGCTGCATGTAAAATGTACCCCAAAGGAAGTACAGTGTGCATGCCCTTCTGCTGCTAGCTTCTGAAAACGCATGGAAATGCCATGGGCCCACCTCTCACCACCAAAGCATGTCCTATAGAATTTAATAGGCCGTTACCATCTTCCTACTGGCTCCTTTGGTTCCCAGGGGAATCTACCAGTGACTCACAGGGCATTTCCAGAAAGTCTATGGAAAGTCTCTCACTGTCTTTGTAATTCCAGAGGCTTTTAAGGCAGTTTCTCTAATACATTCCTTTACCATCCACTGCTTTGATCATGGGCACATTGTGTAGGGTTTCTCCACAAAGCCTAGCAGGCAGGGGTTGTGCTCCTGGCACCTCCACCAGCAATAGTGGCTGCATCCTCAATCAGAGGATGTAGATACTCATTATCTGCAGGGTCTGGTAAGTGAATGAATCTTGCTGGTGGCAATGAATAGTATTTATCTTTGACAAGGTCCATATTAACAGATCAATATACTGGATTTAAATATCTTGAAATACGTGATTTTATAGTAAATATGGGGCCCTTGTCCAAGCCTTCCACAGGCAGTGAAATGAGGTACTTCTAAAAGATGTATTTGGTGCCATGACCTTCAATTGCTCTCTATACACAAAGGAAAAATTGAGAATCTGTCACAGAATGTCTTTTAACAACTTATTATGTCTCCTATTAGTTTTGTATGGTATTGCCATATATATCTATACAAAAGGAATTCAATACTCTCTCTATGTATACACACAGAGAGAATCCACAAAGGCATCCCAAGCACTCTTGAGTCATTTCCAGATTCCTATGTGCGGAGCAGGGATTTCAGTGCTTTCTTGGTGCAATCAGCAGCAGCCTATACCATAATGGGGGCGGGGGGATATTGTTGGTAGTCTTCTAAAATCTCAATCTGCATTTATAAACCCAAGCAACTACAGACTGTCTGCTATGCCACTGAGCGGAAGGAAAACCTAGACTGGTCACAAGCAGTACTTTACATTGCATTTGGGTGGTCTCGGGCCAAGGGTATGTAGAAAAGTCTACATTAAACACTCTTTAATCACATGAGCAGTGTTTTTCTTCAATCACAGGTAAGAAACAGTGGAAAATTTGTCTCTGATTACCAGCAATTCAGGCTGAATGCACACCCCAAAAGGACTGCGGAGAGTATTTTGGTGGGGAGACTGCAACACCAGGAGAGACATTTACCCATGTATCATTTATAGGTTTTAGGGCACTCCTGACAAAGTTTGGCTGTTTGCTTTTCCATTAGGGAGCATGGGAAAGTGGAGACCTCACGTGATTGGAACACCTCCTGTGTTTCAGTTTTCTCCTTTCTCTCTACTCTGCTCTCCACATCTCTTGGGATTCTGATCCACAGAAGTCTTTGGGAAGGTTTATTTTATCTACCCACAGAAGCTTTACCCATTGATGAAGGACTCATCTAGTGAGTTGACATCATCATGTTTTCATAACCTACTATTCCCTGAATCATCCTGGTTCTCAGCAGGGATTTTCATGGCTTGATAAAGCTAGCACTTATATGAATATGCTACCTGTGATAATAAATTAGTTCCTATTTAAGGTTTCTGATTAAACTTTGAATAAGGGTCAGAATAGGTTTTATAACTGTTACTTTCAAATGCAGAATGAGAGTAATATTCAAAGACGTGAAAGCATAAAGACACTATTGTGTTCTTTATCTATACTATACATCTACAACACCCTGCAAGGGGCAGTGCCTACAGACACCTCTACCTGGATGGCTGGAAACAGTCTCTACTAAGGTGTATTTTGAATATCTTCCAAGGCAATATCTGTTCTAATGAAAGTTAGCAAGACTCCTTTCTTCTTTCCTCCTAAGGTGAGCTGTTTGCACAGTTCCAGTGTATCAGGTCCTCTTTGGGCACTCCTGGCCAAGAAACACTCTGTTTCCCAGAAATGGAGGTTTACAGCTAGCAGCAAAGAGCCATGCAGAAATAACCAACTGTGGAAAAGCACAACTCCTAAGTGCTCCCTACTTTCAACCATCAAAAAAACCTGTTAAAAAGCACAGGGATAGTGCAAACAGATGTATCTTAATTCTCTCCTTCACCTCTCTGTTTAAACCCAGCCAGAATTAGCAGACTGCTGGTATCCAAAGGTGCAGACCTTGTTGTTCTAAACCTCCTAAAGTTGTATTGCTCTGGGAAAGGACAGGAACCATAAAAAGCCTTAGCTGGGAGGCAGCTTTTATACTCATGTTCAGGCCTCTAGTAAGTTGTCCCACGAAATGTAATGAGACCTCCTGCTTAGCCAGGGCTCTTATTTCCATAGCCTGTGCCTGCAGTGCTCTTATATTTTATAAGCCATATTAACTCACCTCTTGCACCAGGAGGTTGGGGCAGTGGCATGCTGTCTAATAATGGAACATATTTGTTAATACTAATAGACATTTGTAAAACCACCACATGCCTTTTAGCCTTCAAGTCAAAGCACAGGATGCTTGCGAGGGCTGTGAAATGTATGATGTAAAACTGGGGATGTTTTGGTTACAACATATCTCATTTATTTTGACTGTCATCACCCTCCCTGGTATATAATACCTGCTGCATGCAGAGTGAAATATTGCAGATGTTTTCAAAATAATTCTGGGCTGGTGGAGAAACCAAAAGGTCTCTTGTGCTTAAGGTCTGGTTATTTTCAATTCAAAACAACCAGGCAACACAGTTTCTGTGTGCTGGTATTTTAAAAGGCCTGGATTCCTCTGCGCTGACTCATACCTGCACTGCCCACCCAAAAACTTACCTCTGAGAACTTGTGGAGAGAGGCTCCAGCCGTTTTAATACCCTCAGGAGTGAGGAATGAAGAGTAAAAAGATAAAACCGGTTTTAACTATTCATTAGTTTTTGGTACTTCAGATAATTCGTGCAATGGCTTCAGGGGTTTAATTGAATCACTTTTCCCACCTTGTCTTAATTTTAATTATACAGCAATCATTTTTACCAACCTGTGCAAAGGAGCCATATGAAAATGTGACATATGACAATATACATTTACCTAAGCTCTAGGACTACTCTGACCTACAGGCAATTAGCTACTGCCTCCAGCACTCAAACGACCAATTAAAGAGTTAACAAAATGCCCTCCAAATCACCTACATGTTCAGGTTTTTGGACTGCCATGAACATTATACTTCAACCGATGTAATTTTTGACTGACTGATTTACTAAGTCTGCATCGGCTCAAATTCTAGAGCCATGACTGGGAAACCAAAGAATCAGATTTGATGAGGTGCTTTCATTGTCATTAAAGGCGATCCCACCTTAGCCCTTTCCCTAACAAGACAACTTGCAGCAGTCATTACAAGATGTGATCCCAGCTTGTCGTCAGGGGAAAGAATGGCTTGCTAGGTCAATGAGGACTGCACTAAGTTCATCTCAAGGATGTAAGACATCCATCCAAATGGCTAGCAGCCAAGAACAAAAACTTAAAGAGCCACAAAGGATTGGGTTTTTTCAGGACATGTCTCCCAAAGTTTTGCAGGTAGCTGATTTCAGGAATCCAGAGGGATTGAATCAGTAGTCACGAATGGACACTTTTACATCTGTTCGTGATTTACAGTGTACTAGTGAGCATTTCGCTGCAGACAACAGATCATTAACAGCCAGAAGTGCACAACTGAAGTGATCCCAAAACAGACAATTTCAAAGAAGAATGTGTGTTCTTGCATGGGAGTAAGAGAGATCCAGGACACTGCTAATTATACCAACTGAGGGAGCAGCGGAGGCTGGTAATCTGTCCAGGAAATCCCAAGTTCCAGTCCTGCCTCCAACAATAACTCAAGCTGTGGGTTTGTAATCTCCTTTCCTCCTTTCCTCAGCTGGCAATGGGGGATAACAATATCCCTTGACATATATTATACATGGTGCCACAAGGATTGACATTACTAAAGTGATATGAAAATGAATGAATGGTCTGGGTGACCCACCAGGGCCTTGCATATTGGCTATTCTAACATAATTTAGAAGAGTTCTGCCTTCTGTGAGCAATATGGTTTCATGATGGTAGAGGTTGATTTGCAAACCCACCATAGCTTCTATGCAAGAACAGCATGACTCAACAATAGAAAGTGCTGATCTGTGGGATTGGTACAGATCTGAAACTTGTATAGAGATTCTCAGCTAAGCTGATGCTGTTTCTCTGGAGCTGACTGACATCATCTGTCCCATGACCTTAATGCTCTGAAGAAACTCTCCCTGGGCTTGAACAGAAAGAGAAAGGTATTACTGATTTGCCTGCTGTGGCCACAGAGACCCAGATTCTGCCCAGATTTACACCAGTGAAGTTCTGCTGGCTTTGCAAGGCCCAGCAGATGCTGCTCTTCTGAACCTGAAAGCACACCAAAAAGCCATCCCAGCCTTTTGGGTGCCATCAAAACCTGAAGATAGAGCTAGCCAACCCAGAATGGAATCGCTTTTCCACCCTCTGCACTTTCATTACTCAGACAAGACCCGCAGGGCATATTGGCCAAACAGCTTCACTACACAAACATGTGGTAGGGTGAAGAGAATGACATTACAGAGATAAATGAATCAGCCCAGTGACTTAAGGCTACTTGTCTTCTTGCCTACTATGTGGGGTAACCAATGCCTGGCAGTAGCAACCATAGGTCTCTTGTTTTCCAAGTCAGGGAGCATCACGGAGGTGATACACTTGGCCTTCAAGGGTTTGGGGAAATCAATATTGGCAACATGCAGGACACTTAATGATAGAGTCAAAAATATGCTATTTTATCAGTGGAGGAGGCAGTGGGAAAACAGGTAGTTATAAATGGCCAGGTAAGAAGAAGAGGAAAAACAGAACAAAAACCAACCTACACCCCCTGAGTGCTTTATTTTGTTGGCTGTATTTGCTCTGCAGTCCAGTGAAAGTAAAAAACATCAACTGCTTGACACCAGGGGCTTCTCTGCTTTGAAAAATAAGTAGACAAATTCAACAGTGAAGAGTCGGGATTCCATAGGGTTGTTTATGTATGGCATACATGCAAATGCATATGATTATGTAGAAGTGTGTCTGTGTGTAATGTAGCATTAACACCAGTTCTTACAGCCTTATGAAATGATATATGAAAAAGAAAGAGAGAAAGAAAGGAAAAGCAAGCTAGGTTTCTTTTTCCTCTTTTACAAATATGATGCAGTTTACAGAAGCATGGTCCTTTTTTAGGAGGAATTCTAAATGCATCATTCAAATATTGTTTGAGCTGAATACATGATATACATATCATGAATACATATAATCACAGCACAGTCTTTTGTGGAAGTTCTGAAAATAGCACTGGAAAAAGCTGACCATGAGTTTCCATCTAAGGATTTGCATTTGGTTAACATGTGTGAACCGACTCCATTCATTTCATCCTCAATGGGAACTATCCTGCTGAAAAGTTTGGCCTGAATGACAGGAATCATTTATGCGAGTCAAGGACAGCATCTACAGCCATTAGATGAAATTGTGAGAATGAACTGGGGAACCCCAATGATCTAAAAATCCCTGTACCATAACAGCTGCTGTATTGCAAACTGCAGTCAAAAAGATGAGGAGCCTCGTGGCAAGTGAAGTTTCAAGTAATCTGCTGATTTTCCTATCATTTTTCCACCAGTTCCCCTTCAACAGGGAAGGTTAAGATTGCTGGGAAGGCTCAAACTTCCTTCTCTCCAGCACCAGTATTGAAGGATATAGAGCCTAGCTTCTCTATCACTCCTATTGCAGACTGCTGGAGAAAGAAAGAAAAGGCAGGGAAATGGATAAATCACAGTAAAAAGGGCAATGAGATGGGTGAATCAGAACCTCCACAACCACTCAGCCCTCAGCTGGGTGCATGGGGCTGCTGGGAAGCATCACAATACAGCGGGAGGTCCACACTGAGGGTGTCTGGGGGTCAGAGGAGACATCCCTGCCCTCTGCAGATCCTGTGGGAACGGGTGAAACTGGAGGATGCGGGAAGGGTGGCAGGGAGGGCTGAGCGCTCTAAGTACCATGTTTCCTAGGAAACATGCTTCGACAGCAAATATCACATTAGTCCTGCCTTGTGGCCCAGCTCATGTGATGTCAAGAACAATTTCTCACAACTCAGCTCAGGAGGTTAGCAAGACTTGGTGAAATGTTCACTGATTCTGGCCTGACTTCTCCAGCTGGGAATGAAACAAGAAACTGAGGGCGTTTGCATCGTTTTGGAGGTTTGTGACAAATTCCTAAGCAAACCTTTGACTTATTTATTCATTTGAAACGCTATGGTGGATTTCCCTCGCAGCCTCACAGGTTTCCAGAGACTGCAATCACTATGTTTACTCTTAAGGCACTCCTTTTAACAAAAGAAATATTCCAGAAGTGAAAATATAGGCGGGAAAATGGAAAACCAAGCAAACTCATGGAAAGTCTCAGAACAGTTGGATCACTGTTTAGCTTGTGAACTGATTTAAAAAGCTCCCTCGTAGACTTAGGACATTACAAAATTTCATTTACAACTATCCTTTCTAATTTCTGTCAGCTGTAGCCTGGAAAAATCCATAGCCTGGCAGGTTTAACTAAGACAGACGTAAATCCTGGCAGAACAACTCATGTATTAGATGCATTTCAAGCCTCCAAGAGGGCTCTCACCAGCTCCTTAGGCTGGGGTTCAAATACCTTGGGCTGGCTCTGAGTGCAGGGATGCAGGATTATGTATCTCAAAGCTGCACAAGGTTGAGTATTCTGGGGGCTATAGGGTACCACAGACCACAATGGACCTGTTGTACACAGCATCCATTCTTCTTCCCTGAATTCTTGCAAACTGGCCCTACTGGAAGGTAACCACACTGTGTTGCAGAGAAGTCCCACTCTGCTGCCACTCCTACTGGCTTCACATTTGTGACTTCAGTGGAGTTTCTTTGACTTCTGTCTAAGAGAAAAGAGACTAAAACTGGAAAATCTTCCTCTGGTGACACATTTCATCTCATACTTGGTGAAATATAAAGACCTTTTTAATAGAAAGTAATATATTTAAACAAATTAAAAATAGCCCCACTAATTTCTTTTTAATCATAAGCTAACTTAGGTGTGTGACCTCTTTATTTCCTTTTGCTGTTTCTCATCTTCAGTGATTTGAGCCCTCACATCCAGGAGGTGTTTTTTTCCCTCCCTCCCAGGGAAATGAGAGATGAATAGAAAAAGAACAAGACTGCTTGAGGTACCTGAGAAACACCAGCATAGAAACAGGTCCATCTCTTCCTTTCATCCTATTTTAGATATAGGAGGCCTGATGGATCAGCTTCTCCTTCAGGAAAGCCAGGATTAAAGAGGTCAGGTCAGCAGTGTGAGAATGCCTTTAAGAACAGTGTGGGAACACAAGACTTCCTTATTAGCACATTAATGTACTGAACCTGAAGCTCATTTAAACAAGATGGAGCCAGCTGACTTCTTCCCCCCTCAGCCTAGGTCTGCTGTGTCCTTAGAGCTCTTAGATCGGACAAGTGACAAATCTCCGCAGCCGAGTGCTACTGGAAACCTCATAAACCAGAACAAGCACAACATTAGGATTTACTGACCACCGTAAAGGTTTCTCTTAAGATTCAAAAGCGGAGGTTTTACAGGTGGGGAGCATGACAGCAGAGGCTCCAGCTGAGATTACACAAGGTGAAGATATAGCAGACTGTTTAGCAGAAATGTGAGTCCCCTTGACCCGCAAGCAGCTTTGCAGGCAAACATCCATTCCTCATGGACATGGTGCTCAACCCACACCATCATCCCCTCTGCTCGTCGCTCCCACAACACATCCCAGGCTCCATCCCCAGCTTGCCTTCACTTTCCCCTCAGCCCCATGCCTGTCCCTAATGATTCCACCATCTCCTCAAATGAAGGTGGCTTTGTGGAGAGATGCAGGCTGTGAGGGGAGGTGGGGACTGACCCCACCAGGAATGGATGATTCCAGATGGGTCCTTCACCTCAAGGCAGCACACTGCCCTTCTGGGGAGGTGGAGTGAGGAATGAACCTGTACTGAATAGTGTAACAACAGTAAAATATAAAGGAATCATAATAATAATAGTTATTATTATTATTGCTATTATGTTTCTAATCATGGGAAATGCATTTCTCTAGATGTAAAATAGGACAAGGGGAAATGGGTTTAAGATGGAAGATGGGAGACTGAGATTAGACAATAAGAAGTTCTTCCCTGTGAGGGTGCTGAGGCGCTGGCACAGGGTGCCCAGAGA
>JANHGB010047967.1:0-14670 GCA_026283785.1 Coracopsis vasa
AGAAAAGAAAAGAAAAGAAAAGAAAAGAAAAGAAAAGAAAAGAAAAGAAAAGAAAAGAAAAGAAAAGAAAAATAAAGCACTTTGCAACACGAACATTCAAATTTGTAGTTTACTGACTTACCTTGGGAGTAGTTTTGTGGGATTTAGTCTACTTCTCTGTGGATTGAGCTGAAATATATTTACATGAAAAAACTGGCAGTCAGATTGTACTTTCACATTTGAGGTTTGGGGTTTTTTTAATATTAAAACATTTAGTTATACATTATCCACTTAGACATTCTCTATCTTGCAATTTCAGTTACTCTTTTGAGGGGGAATGAAATGGAGAACTGGAATTGA
Organism: Coracopsis vasa; assembly: GCA_026283785.1. Taxonomy (NCBI): domain Eukaryota; kingdom Metazoa; phylum Chordata; class Aves; order Psittaciformes; family Psittacidae; genus Coracopsis; species Coracopsis vasa. The sequence goes on from JANHGB010047967.1 coordinate 340, forward strand.
GAGAAGAAAATTAAAACATTTTCTGCACTTTTATAAGCAAAACCTTCTCTTCTTTGCTATTTCCCAGGATATGAGGAAGAAAAAGATGTCTGACTTGAGTACAGTGGGAAGAGAGCCAGTCTGGAATGGGAAAAGAAATGGAGATAAGGATAAGGAATCAGGGTGGAAACACAGATGGTGCCTGGGAATAAGGGAGGGGAAGCCTGGGAATTTAAATCTAAGAGGGAAATCATGAAGGAAACAATGAGGTATCTGGAGAGGGAAGAGAGCCTGCCTTGGATAGAAATTTACTTGCTGTAAAGATTAGAATGGTACAACTGGGAGTTATGTGCAGAAAATCTTGAAATAGGTGAATCTGACATTGTGATAGTATGCACAATGATAAATGAGACTATATTAACAAAGACGAGGGTGCAGGCACACTACTCTAGCTCAAGTTCAGCAAGTTACGAGCCATCAGCCAAGATGAAGCAATTATACGTATGATTTGTCAGGTAGAACACAAGTTTATTTTAATAACACTTTTCAGTCTTACTTTGATACTTTTGTATAAATACATTTAATTTAATTATAAAAAAAATCTACAAAGTATTTAGTTATAATTGATCAGAATTTTGTCAGAAAAAAATGTTTTGCTCTATTTTTTTAATAGTTTTACCTCTATTTCTATGTTTCAAGAGGGGAAAAGTACACATCAAAATTGTGAATACATAAACTGTGCTTGCTTCCAATTCACTTCCACAAACTTGTAAATTTTGTCCATTTCTCAGTAAAATATTAAAAAACCTGAATAAAAATTACTGTAATGAGTATCTGTATGTCTTTTCAACAAAATTGAAAGCATTTTTATCTTTTGGGGCTCTTTTCATGTTAGTACTCCTCACGTTTAGCTTTGCTAAATATTAGCAAGAGCTTTATAAAGTTACTCCTTTATTTTACAAGACATTGGTCCCAGAAATGTGTTGTTTAAAATTAGTCTTAAGGAATCCGATTGATCATGAGCTCATTCAAGACAAAACATCAGCAAGTAAAGAGTTCTACTGACTTCAATATAATTGCGAGCTTGAAGTTAAAGCTCATACTTAAGTATTTGGCGGACCAGTTTCATAATCTTCAGAATATTGCTAACTAAAGGTCAAAATTACTTTAGCACTGACTAACTTTATTGAGGTCAGTTAAATGGAAAAAAAAAAAAAGGAAATACCCTGTGAAAGGGAGGTGTTTGGATACTAGTTATTTTCCACTAGCTTTTGGATTTTGTTTCAGGATCAAAAGGCATCACTAGCTTTTCATTCAGCTGTGCGTGTATATAACATGACACATATATTTCTATACTCTGCCTAAGCTGCTAACAATAGAAACTTCAGTCTAAGACCTCTTTAGTTAATTTTCACTGAACAGTCTTTAAAAGGTCTAACTGATATGAGCCTTGGTTTCATCAACAGCTTACTCTCCTTAGCACATTCCCCTAGTTTTAAAGAATAATGATATTTTATACCTATTTTTATTGCTGGTATTTCTTGGGGTTTTGTTGCTTTGGTAATTAGAACAACAACAACAAATTATTATCAAGGCAGTACAGATCAGCCATTGGTTAATCTGATCCCTGAGGCTTTTTTTAATACTTTACAGTGTATGCAGACAGATGCTGTCCAGAAGAAGACAGAGTGGAACTTATGTCAGATCTGTAAGCTTGAGAATTAGTTCTAGACTAATTCTAGAGTTCTAGACTGATCTAAAACAATCTTCAGATACTAGAGAAAATTAACCTTCATCAATAAATTAAGTCAAAAATAAAAAACTACTTTTCATTTACAGCCTGATGCAGTACATCCCAAATCCAGGTTTTCAAAAAGTTTTCAGTTAGGAAGCTGAGGTTTTCAAATTCTCAATTACAATTTTAATTATAATAAAAAAAACTTCTTTATATCATGCATAATGTGATAATGCATATTTTTTTATTTCAAGCTGAAATAATAGAAAAGGTGGCCACTATCACAACTTGTACATTTTACAGTTTGTTTTATTGAGAATGAAATACATTTGATCTTTTATATTTCCCCTCTCTCTTTTGTATTCAGAATACATTTAGAAAATTACACATCTGAACAGTGGGACCTGTTCCAGGAATGACTCACTTTGCATTGCACCTCTCCCAGGTAAATTACCTTTAACAACACTAAAAAAAAGAACTGGTTTGACAAGTTGTGAGCATGTAAACTTGCAAGTCTATTAAGAATCTAATTTACTTACTACTTCTTAAGGAAATAGGCACCGTTTTCTACTACTTCAAATGGCATATTCTTCACAATATATTCTTTAAAGGAAATATACTGCAATCTCATAAAATGCCTTTTGGTCAAACCTGGACCAGGGGCTGGAAAAGAATGATTATTCATAGGCAGGCATACTTCAAGGTGTAGGATATCTGTGTACATCAAGGTAGGATACCTAAACAGGGGCATAGGTCTGAAGTCAGAACACAGTGCTTTGAAATGGGTAGTTTCTACTGAATGCTGATTCTCAGAAGGCTAGGTTTCAGAAACACTTTTAATGTTCACTTGAAATTATTTGTGCTTCTTTTACAAAACTCATTTTCACAGTGATCGTAATCACTTTGCTCTGAAAATATTAATATACTAATATTCCCACTCCAGACATCTGTACGTCTGCCCAAGAAGAACTCAGTAGAGTAGCCATTTTGCCACTATGCCTCACTGACAATAAATAATAAAGTTTATAAACTGGAAAATCCAGATTCATGGTCATAGCATTTTTCAGTTTATTTCTCACACTAGATGATTTTCAATAATTTTCCTAAAAAAGCATTTGAGTTCAATGAGCTTTAAAAAAAGGATATATCATTTAGCTTCAAGATTCCTTTTTGCATTGCCTAATTCAAGATTTCACCAAACATAAATACTGGAAAAATAACACCTCTCCAGAAAAATAAGATATAGACTGATTTCTCCCCTGAAAATCTTTTCGTCTATGTCAGGATTTGGGGTCCTTGGATAAGGTTCAGCACATGCCTAAGTTTATGGTGAGGCTTAGGGTAAGAGTTGGGAGAGAGATAAAGCCTGCACCTGCAGTTGGTATGGGGCTGCCAGGGGGAAGATTATACTGCAGAAAGATTTATCTCCTAAGAACATTTTCATATGGGCCATGGGTGGGTGCCCACAGTCAAGTGAGGAACCAGCTCACTGGGTTTGCAAGCAAATGCTGCAGAGTGATGCAGACAAAAGACACCCCAAAATCTGAAAAACAGGTGAAAGGAATCCTGCCTTTATCCCTATAGATGGGGGAATGCTGTGAGGACAACATTATGGGGGAAGCTTTTGCCCTTCCCCTAGGAAGTCCAGAGAGCTGAAGGCCTATCTGAAATGCCTGTAGGCTGATGCACACAGCATGAGGACCATGCAGGAGTTAGACACATGCATGCATCTGGAGGGCTGTGGTCTCACTGAGTATGGTGTAATAGCTCAAAGCAGCATTGCAATGGACAGATACAAGCTTTTTAGGAGGGATGGATAGGAAGGTGAGGAGAAGGAACTATTCTTTATGTGAGAGAGAAGCAGGACTGCCTAGAGCTTTGCCTAGGAATAGATAAAGAGCCAGTTGAGAATTTATGGATGAAGATTAGGGCATATCAGGGCAGTCAATATAGTAGTGGGGATTTGCTGCAGACTGCCTGATTAGGAAGAAGTAGGTGAATGTTTTTTCAGATAACTGTTAGAACCCTTATGTTTTCAGATCATGGTCCTCACTGAGGACTTGAACAACCCTGATACCTGCAAGTAGGACAATGCAACAATAGAAAATTTCTGGAAAGAAAGAGAACGTCCTGACACCTGCAGTTTGAGAAGCCAGTGAGGAGAGGCATTCTCCTGAGCCTGATTCTTAGGAAAAAAAAAAAGGAAAGCACCTGCTTTGAAGAATCTCATGGGATGTAGTTCTACACGATCAACCTGACAACCTTATACAATAAGAAAACTGGCTCCATGGATGCCAGGAGAGCAGTGAATGGTTTTTCTTTTGAGTTTAGAAAACACCGTTGACACTTTCCCTGATGATAACCTCATAGACAAACTGAGGAAGTACAGATTAGATAAATAGACAGTGAGGTGTACTGAGAAGTGGCTAAATGGCTGTGCCCAGAGTGTTCTGATCAGTGGTACAAAGTCTATCTGCAGGAGAGTCACAGTTGAGTATCCCAGGATCAGTACTAGGGCCAATACTACTTAACATTAATGACCTGGGTGATAGTGTGGACAGAAACGTCACCAAGCTTGCAAATAATGCAAAACTGGGAAAAGCTGCTGATACACCAGAGGGTTGCACTGCCATCCAGAGGGACCTTAACAGACTCAAGGAGCTGGCAAATCAGAAGCTCATGAAATTCAGCAAGGAGAGCTAAGTCCTGTGGCTGGTGTGGAACAGCCCGTTGCTGGGGCAGACTGTCTGGAAAATGGCTTTGCAGAGAAAAATATAGTTGTGCTGGTAGACAAATAAAATTGAACATGAACAGGAATGTGTCCTTGCGGCAAATAGGCCACTATCATCCTGTGTTGCATAGATGCGCTGGAATAAGTTGCCCAGGGAGGTTGGAGGTTGTGGAGTCCTTGTCCTAGGAGAGATTAAAAGTGCAATTGAATAAGGTCCTGAGCAACAAGCTTAATTTGACACTATAGTAAGCAGGAGGGGAGGGATGGACTAAATAATCTCCAGGGATCCTTTTCAACCTCAAGGATTCTGTGATTCTGCCCTTGGATAAAAGTCAGCATCAGCCTTGGGTTATATTTAACCTTGGACTGGGTCTAGTATTGATATATCGACAAAACATGGAGCTCCAGATGGTGTGAGTCTGCTAAAAGAAGGGGAAGGCCACAGAAAGATTTCTCCTGTATTAAATCATTCAGGTGGGTCTTGGCTTGACGTCTTTGGCTAAACTTCTGGCCACCCCTAGAGTTAGGATTAGGAGAAATACAAAGCCTGTAGCTTTACGTGTGTGGCTTGAAAAGGTCTGCCAAGGGAAAGACTATGGTGGAGTAAGATTTCTTGCCTGAGTACTCTGTAACGTGGGTCACAGATGGGGGTCCTGGCTAAGGCTTAACCAATGCCTAGATTTGGGGTTATGGTTGGAAGAGAGACAAAGCTCATAGCTCCTGTTGGTGAGGGACTGCAAAGATACTGCCAAAATAATCAGTATGTTGCTGTTGCATGTTGCAGCTGAGTCAATACGTTGCATGTTCCAGTGCTCTTTGAGCTGTACAGGGACTGCCAATGAAACTTATCATATCAAGGTGTAGTTCTACAGTTCAAGTTACAGTCTGAAGACAGACTGATCATGCATATCCATTTTTCATGAGTCTCCTAACTGGTTCCCTCAAAAGGCATAGCTGAAGAGAGACTTCTCCTCTCAGTACGTTTTCATCTGGGCAATGACTGGAGGTCCAGAAACTGAGAACCGATCTTAGCTTTTGTTAAGTTTAAGGCTGCGGTTGAGAGAAAAAGTATTCTTTACTTGATGGATGGCTTTCAAGAGCCTTCTTGCAGGATTATTTCCCCCTTCTTAGAGTAAGAATTTTGAGATACACTTCAGATTACTGTCATGAAATGATAAATAGTTAAGAAAGACTGACAGCCAATAAGATGTTGCTATCACCATGCAATTCTGACCAACACAGAAGATATATGACATACTGCTCTACCAGGGACAATGTTATAGATAAAATTAGCTATAAATGGAATATGTACTACATTAATATACTTAACCATAATTTGCTACAAGAATCAACCTGTTCTTGGCTGTTTTGTGTTGAAAGTAGTTTCTTTTTCTCTACCGAATAAATGTCAAGATAAACAGAAGTCATTAGCATGTGTTAAAAGTGTGGAGGATTTCTGATCAACAGAATCTGAATGTATTTTAATGCAATTAATAAATGACAAATGACTTTGGATTAGTGATAGGACAAACAGATTATTAAAAAGTTTTGGTAGTCAGGTATTTGCAGTTAAATAGCTAAGTACTGGAGTAGGCACACTGTTGTGTTTCTGAAATGCCTCACAAAGTTTGGAATTTGCAAGCCAATGTAGTTTAAATGGTCACCAGCTTTTGCAAAAATGGAAGCCATAAGCATTATGTGTGAGATTTCTTCCAAGATTATATCAGTAAAAAGTAAAAATAAATGTGCCAGTATCATGTGTATGGATGATTAAGAAATTAGAGCATGTATGTAAGTCTTTTCCAAAAAATCAGAAATTATATGATTCTTGAAAGTCTTTATTAGAAAAGTTTATGTGATATTTTGCATTTAAACTAACACTATCATGTAGCCTAGATAAATTTTTTATTTGTTTTATTTTTAATTTGCCATAGGCTTATGTTCCTTTACAACCAATACCATTAATTCTTGTAAATAGTGGCCCTACAACTTAGCATGATGGTTCATGTCTACTGCTTGAAGAAATACACAGTTATAACTTCTACTAATTCTCACGTAGATAGAAATTAATGATTAGAAAAAAAGGAAATTTGAAATACTGTATGTTAACAGAAACATGGGAAATCTTTGGTAGTTTTGCAAAATAATTTTTAAAAGTCTTCCTGAACTTGCTTTTGAAAAAATTAGAAGAAATAAGGCATTTTAATGAAAGCCAAGGATACTTCTGCCACAGTATCATATTTTTACCTACAAAACTTCGATTGCATCATTTCTCAATTTGAAGTAGAAGGTGACCAACTATTTAAACAGTCAGGATCAAACCAATCCACATGGTAAATATGTTAACAGGAACTCCCCCTAACATTAATACATTTTTAAGAGAAATATAAATAAAGAGTTCTCATGCATAAAGCTATTTATAGTACCACTTCAGTAGTTTTTTAGGGATTTTTTTTTACTTTTTTTTCTAACAGCCCAAAAAATGGTTGGTTTGAAATATTTCTGCTTGCTTATTTTTATTCTTTGGAAAAAATGATCTATTCAACATGGCAGATCTATTAAAACCCAAATTAAATAATTGCTCCAGATTTATCCCACAAGCTTTAGAGATATAATATGAAGAATGAAGGGCTTTTACAGCTGGCTATTTCAGTCAACTAAGGTCTTAATTGCTCTCAGGAGGCAACCTTCTTTCCATTAACTTTAGGATAAGCCTAGAATGATTAAGAACTTAACATAGGATCCTCAGCTAAGTGCTTATACTTAGCTAGGATGAATCCTTAATTTTAGCTTTTTAATCCTCTCTACTTGAACTGAAAAAGGGAAGGGAGAATAAATTACATTTATTAGAAAAAAATTGTCATTCCCACCTTCAGTCTCCCTTGTAGATGGGTATTCACCTCGGACACAATTTCCCGAAGCAATGCGAAAGATAAGACCTCAACTCTGCCATCTCCTATCTATGTTTTATTTAGAGTTGCAGTGAATCATTCAGGCTTTTAAGGTACCTTTCTTACTGCTTCTTAAAGTTGTTGAGTGATTCTTCCAGGCAGTGTAATAGACAGATACTATTCTTTCTGGGTTGCAGTAGCAACTGTAACTATGGCAAAGGGATTTGGATGCTTTTGTTGACCACTGAAATACCATTCTTGTTCCACCTTTTCAATGTGCTAGCTTTTAACTAAACAATAGGGTATCTGGGATATAATTCTATTAATCCTTGCTTATACTGTTCACTTTTTCCTTTACATAATTAAACATCTGCTAAGGCACTAGCAGGAGATGAGTTGTTCCATTTCAGAATTACTTTAACTTATAGTGAGAATGATGTTCTGCCAAGAAGTGGAAAATCATTTCAGACCCACTGTATTCTTGAGGTACCTAGATCAACACATGTCAATTCTCAGGTGCATGTGCTTAAAGAATTTTTCACTAATTTTAGGAAACTAATCAAGACATAAGACTAGAATGAAAACCTTAAAATTTTCCACATTTGGAAAAGAAAGATAGATCCCAGGATTCTGTAATCTTATGTTTATTTTCTCTGAACGTTAAATCATTTTTATTTTTGTAAACACTACCTCCTGTTACTAAGAACAATATAACCTGAAAAGCATATTGCAGTAAAATACAAAGAAATAAAGGAAAAGGGTAATTTTTCTGCTTGATTTTCCTTGACTGTCAACACATTCAGTAGTGCACAGGAAAAGAAAAAACAAATTTTTTTAAGGACTCTAAAATTCTGAATATAAACAATCTGAGAATTGCCAGGCAATGTTAAGTGTTTCACCTCAGAGATGAAGGTCAATGCCATGAGGTCAAGTGACACATTCACTTTACATATCTTAATAATTTCATGATAAAGAACAGCAAGACACAGAGAAAATAGGTGCCAGATCATAATTAATATTTCTTACTGAATCAACATGAAAATTCCAACAAATTTTAGCAAAGATTAGAGAGCAGAAATCTGACCAACAGTTGCTATACAAGATGAGATCAAATCTTTTTTCTTAAGTGTGTTTCCTCATAAAAAAAGAAATTAAGAAAAAACACCAACTCAGAATATTTAATGACTGCATGTTATCCACTTCCCATGTAATTGCGTGCCCATGCAGAGATGCTGCTTTTGAAGTGGATACCACAGTGTTATTTAATGGAACTCCATGGCAATCTATTAGAAAATAAGTAATGGCAAATATTGCCATACAGCTCCATTCACCAAAGTTTAATTCGAATTGAGTCATAGTAAATATAATTGATGTATAAAAGGTTGCAACTTGTAAGAGTTCTTTCATTTTTCTAATAGGTTTTTCTTCCTGAGTTTATATCTGCCATTCAAGTACAAGCAGCACTGTGGTGGCAGCTCACCCCAGGAGTATAACCAAGGATAAAAATACAAAAAAAATAAAATATATAAAAGCAATAAAAACCCTACAAGATGATTTGCAGTAATTTTAAAATCAGCTTCATTCTCTTTATCTACAGTGTGGTGACCAAAATAACTTTGATTACTTCTCCATTTCTAATGTCAATATTTTTCAGAAATCAAAATAAGTTGATAAAATACAGCTCACTCAAGTTAAAATACATTAATATTATGCCATTAATGCAGGGTCTAATGCACTCAAATCAATTGGGAAAAAAAAAAAAGCTCATTCTGCTTTTTCTTTGTTTAATGGTATCATTTTTAAAGTTTTAATTTTAATTAAATAACAGCAGTGTCTCAAATATCTATCATTACTTAAGGCAGAAAAAATGCCACATGGAAAAATTTCAGAGCTCTATGAATATTTTTAACAAAAATTTCTCTTCTCTGTAGCTAAAATCAGTAAGCAACACCTACTGTATATGTCCTGCAGTTAATGACAAAGGAGTGGTTTCAAACATTTCTTCAAATACAGTGAATTGTTATACTTTTATTCATATTTTTAAAAATCTGTTAATCACACACTCATTCAATTTCTTTATACTTTACATCAACTGTATTTAAAAAACACTATGAGCGTGCAGATATGTTAATAATTATTTATAAGTAATTATATTGAGAAATTATAATGAACTTCAGTGTTTAACTCCAAGCATTTTCCTTCTGATATTTTACAGAGTGCAGTGAAAAAAAAAATCAAATAAATTATGGATAAATACAGACAGTATTCAGTGCAGTAAAAATAAGATAGCATCAATAGAAAAAAAAAATTGATCTCACACACAGGTTAAATAAGAATATTCTATAAATCCAGAGGTACACATCAAAGCCTAGATCAACCAATTTTGCATTTATATAGGCACTTATATGCACACTTGAATGTGTGTGCAATAAAACAATGCAAAGCTCTTTTTCGACTATTAGAGATACGATTTTATATGTATGATATGGGTTAAAATCATTAATTTCAATGGATATAAGATTCTATTGTCTATAAGAATAAGTAGAATGTGATAAAGAAAGTGCTAGACTATACCTGACATGAGCAATAGGTAAAATCCACCTATTGTCTTGGTTTAAGAAAAGCTTCTAATGTGTTGCAGGCACTGAGTTGCTCTGCTTGACTCAAACTGAAGAGCTTCTGCTTACTGCTAGAAACAGAACTTCAGGCACCAAAAGAACTTCAAGGCCTGTGAGTCTCTAAAATTACTCTTTACTGTACATAAAATTTGTAGTGTTTGCAGGATGGAGGCCTTGGTGATAATTAATGAATAAGCAATAATATAACAACAGAAGAGTATTAAAAGCAAAAATTTAATTGACCCTGTGCTAGGTAGTTTATATGGCATTATTCTATTTCTGATATGATGACTACTTCACTAAATTTTCAATTTTCTTTATATAATCAAATTAAATATGAAATTCAATGACTGGTTGTTTTAATGCTGTTGGTTTATGTCAACAGACAGGATGAATCATCTCATTTTTCTATATGTCATTTTGAATTTTGACATTAAAATGATATGCGACATGTCCTGATGATACATATCCAAAAGTCTCTATGGCTCAGCTATTTTGTTACCAGCTAAGAACTGTTAGATTTACAAGACTGCACAGAAAAAAAAAAAAAATTGCTAGAATAATAGCAGTGGTAATGTATACACAAAGGAAACAGGCAATACAGAGGTTTTCTTAAAAACGCATGTTACAGTTTGCTTCAGAGGTCATTCTTGCCTCAAAAGCTATTCAGAAACTGAGATTTAATTTACCCTAATTTTATAGAATAATGTCTGTGACTTCAAGAAGCAGTTTTGTTGATTTTTGTTTCTGAAACACGGATAACAACAATACTTTTTTATTGATGATATTTCCAGATACTCCCATATTCAGTTTTCTTTAGAAATTATTAATATGACCACATTTTTAAATTCAGACCTAAGAGTTTTATATCAGCTGATTAAAGTCATGGATCAGTGATCCTTTTGGCCTGGTGACTGACTTTTGCCAGTATCACAAGTAGACAATATAGTAATATTGATGCTACAGTCTCTTTATGCTATTATTAAAAGGGTAATTGGTGCATGTGAGCTTACTTCAATTACAATTCCAGCTGCTTGTCAGTGTCATTTGTGTTAGGACAGCTGAGCCTCATATTTAATTCCAAGCTCTAATCAGACTTTTATTTGGTGTTTTCCTTGTAATCAGCAATTGGCTTGCTTATCACCAAATACTCTGTGAGCTTGTTTAGTCTTTTCTTACTAAAAATTATCTCCCTAGGCATATGTTTGTATAAATGAGGCATTCCAATGCTGCCCAAGTTTGTATATTTGACTTAAGTAGCATTCTCGTGACATGAAGCAGATAGCCAAGTTGATACAGCATATAATGTTCCAGTTAAATTCACACTACATAATGAGAAACATCATAGTGTTCCTTAACTACTGTCTTTCCAGAATCTGTTACTATAGTACCAGAATAACATTACAGCTGATAGTTTTCAACTTCTGTGTCACACCTGCCAATACAATTCTGGCTCAAAACTCCATAGAAATATTTTAGATAACCTATTAATGTGTGCTTAATTATAGTGAATTGTTTATTAAAAACTGGAATAAAATACAGAGGCAGGTACAGCAAAACTAGAAGTATAAAATATAGATAATCATAGATAAAATATGCAATATCATATATAGCAAAAAACATTTTTCAATAAATCTTACAGGCTTGCATTTTTACAGAGGTGATGCCAAATTCGATTTATAGCCTAAGTAATTAATTTTTTGTATTTTCAAAAACAACAAATAAAATTAGTATTGGAAAAAACAGATTTACAGCTCAGAATTCCATCTCAACTGCAGCACTTGCCCCATTCCACCTTTAGAGAACAGTTTTCTAAAGAGAACATGAAATTAGAATTTCAGGAGAAAAATAAGAAACTCTTTGATTAGCAGAACTAATGAAGTTTGATTCTCTGTAGATTTATTTTGTGGATGATTGACATGACTGCCTGATAAAGTGTGAAATCTGACTGGAGGTTTACCAGTTCGGGAATATCTGTAGATTTTCATTCTGTTTCTCCCTCATATGTATATGAAGAGAAATGAAAGAACAAAGTAAATGCATGAAATAACTTCACTAAGAACCTTGTACCTCTCTATAGTTTAACAATAATTGAATGGAAGTGGCTGGGGAGAGCCAAGGTCATGTTTTGGTTGCTTGCAGGTAACTTAGACAGCTGACTTTAATTCCAGTGCTTAGCATCTCCAGCAAAACTCAGGGTATTTGTCTAAGTAGCAGCTCTTGTTCCTCAAGCAGTTGTTACAGACTGGTTTGCTCCCTCTTACCTCAGAGAAAATGTCACATATATCAGTCTCATCCACACTGCATTAGTCCAAATCTCCATACTCCATGTGATACCTTGATGGCCCAAAGACAGAATTAATTATCATCATTATAGCTGGCACTTCTTTTTAATTGTGCTAAAATTAAATCCCTGATCAAATGTTCTGAAAAAATATAGGTCTCTGTCACAGCCCACTTACTTAGTTCTTTCTACAAGTAGGGTGCTGCAGGTATGATCTACATTTGGAAATCTTGGGAGACTGGCAATAAAAATCACAGGTTTTCATTAAAAATGATAATTCAGTTTTAAAATTCTATTGAAGAAAGCTGTCTGCATTATTAAGAATACTCTTGACCCACTTTCAGTGGGATATAGCACAAGAATGACTTACCTGATATAATAAATAACAATATCCGTGACGAAGAGAGAACTATTATTGATGTGTACAATATATTACACTCTGTTAGGTTATATGTCTGTCATTTTGTACACAGTACAGATATAAAGAGAATAAGACTTTTCTCCAAAGAATGTAAGACTGGAATAGCTGGGTAGAACAAACAAGGAAATAGAAGGAACTGGACAGGGTAGATAAGATTGTGAAGAAAACCACCACAAACAATAGAATGTTTAATTACAGGCTAACTATTCAGTCAGCTCTGGGCAAGTGATATACAAATAATTCATTTATCTGATTGAATAATCAAGTCTTCATTCTTAAATTGTCAGCACTTGCCTAAAAACACCCAACACTTGGATTCACCTAAATTATTTAAATGAAACAAATTGAGAAATATTTTTCCATTTTTATAAGTTATTAATTCAGATTAATTTCAAAATAAAATTACCACTTTAGGAAAAAAAAAGTGTGAATGGAAGGAATTATTAAGAATGACTTACTTATTCTTGTCTGCTTTCTTCTTCTACATCTCTCTCTTTTTTTTTTTTTTCCAAAAAATATTGTTTTGCTTAGACCTGAATGTGTGAGCATTTACAGTCACTGACATACTGATTTTTATTTCAGTAAATAGTATATCTGGGAAGAGATGAGAGAGAGAATCATCAAGAAATGTACATTACCTGCTTAATTACTATCAAATTACTCAAGCTTTTGAAAGTAGAACTGATGGCTTTATTGAATATTTTGTTGTTCAGTTTTCCTCAGATTAAAGGTTGAACTTGGTGTAAAAACGTTTGTGGAAATAAAAAGTAAGCAGGGCAATCAAACTGACATAATTTATAAATAAAAGCAGTAAAACATTGATACAGTAAAATAGCACAATAGAAGGTTTGGATGATGATGACTGCTACTTTGTGTTACGGCAAAACTGGTGGAACTGGCACAGATATTTATGTCAGTTGATGATATGAGAACATATGTAAGCATGAGTGGCCTAGTGAAATCAATTCATCTATTTATAGTTTTCAAGAGGAACAAATACTTCCTAGGTAATTTTAGGTCCCAAAGGACCTATAAACGACATTCTGAGTGAACAAATCCAGAGATCAAAATACAGAAGAAGTTGTGTTGTTCAACTTGATGGACAGGGGCAGAACAGCTGAGATTGTCTACCTGGGCTTGTGTAAAGCGTTCAACTCTGTCTCGCATGACATCCTTGCCTCTAAATTGGAGAGACATCAATTTGATAGATGGACCACTCAGTGTATAACAAACTGTCTGGATGGCTGCATGCAAAGGGTTGTGGTCAGTGGCTAATTGTCCAGCTGGAGACCAGTAACGAATGGTGTCCCTCAGGGATCGGTATTGGGACCAGTCTTATTCAATATCTTTGTCAGTGACATGGGCAGTGGGATTGAGTGCATCTTCAGCAAGTTTGCTGATGACACCAGGCTGTGTGGTTTGGTTGATATGCTGGGGGGAAGGAATGCCATCCAGAGGGACCTTGACAAGCTTGTGAGGTGGGCTGATGTCAACCTTATGAAGTTTAAGCATGCCAAGTGCAAAGTCCTACACCTGGGTTGGAGCAATCCCAGGCACAGCAACAAGTTGGGCAGAGAAGAGATTCAGAGCAGCCCTGTGGAGAAGGAGTTGTGGGTGTTGGTCAATGAGAAAATGAACATGAGCCAGCAGTGTGCCTCGCAGCCCAGAAAGC
>JANHGB010047973.1:0-33918 GCA_026283785.1 Coracopsis vasa
TGAGAAGTTGCAACAGGTCAATAGCAGAGAATAGAACCTGGGCCTCACTGATACTGGATCTTAAAGGTTCTTAAAAGTGTTGCTTGTTAAAACTGTAATGCTGATAATGGTTTAAGAATAGTGCTCGAAATACTTTTGGGAGTTTTTCCTTTTTTTTTTTTTTTTGTGTGTGCGTGCTTTTTTTTTTTTGGGGGGGGGGGGGGGAAGGGTTTGTGGTGGACTTTTTTGAGCCAGAGCTGCAGATGTTGGTTTTATGCATTATTGTTGTTAATGCCTTTTGCAGTTATCTTCACGCTTGGACGTTCTATTTTTACAGATGCACAATGATAATAGAAATTAAAAGCGATTTTATCTTATTTTTGCAATACAATTAAAAAGCTGCTGAAACAAATGCTATGGAATGGGTGAAAGTGTTGATGTAAATCAAAGCAATTGCAAAAGAAGAATAACGTTATTGAGGCAGCTGAGTGTGAAATGCTGTCAGGAGTGATCATTTTCTTTTTCATCTGATTAGTCAATTGTTCTGGAATAATCTCACTAAGTATCAGTGCATATTTGAACTAAATACAGTGTGTATTTTAATTAAATATAATGCTCAATATGTCAGTAGCATCAGGATTGTCCTTGGTGTAGTGTTTTGCTTTTGTTGCAACTTGTAGACTATGTCAACATTCAGTTCTTAACCCTTAAGAAGTTTCTAACTTGCCTTTGCTCTTGCCTGTTGTACAGCTTTTCTTTTTTAATAGAGCTTCAGTGTGTTTGAGCTAGTAAATGTTCCTCCCACCTTGCCTTTTTGGGTTTTTTCCTGCACCAGACAGGTTCTCTTTACCTTACAAATTGGTAGATAGATGCAATTGTATTAATTTGATTTCAGATTTGCTTCCAAAACCTGATGTGTCAGAGCTTTTCAATAATACAATCATAGAATGGTTAGGTTTGGAAAGGATCTTAAGATCATAGAGTTCAAATCTCCTTGCCGTGGGCAGGGACACCTCACACTAAACCATGTTACCTAAGGCTCTGTCCAACCCGACTTGAACACTGACAAGGACGGAGCATTTGCAGCTCCCTTGGGCAACCCCTGTGCCTCACCACCCTCACAGTAAAGAACTACTTCCTTATATCTAATCTGAACTTCCCCTGTTTAAGTTTGAAATCAAAAATCTTTTCAAGCTATGCATTTGCTATGCTCTGGTAAAACATGAATCTGGAAACTCAAACCGCATGCATTACGATTTTTAATCTGAATGTTAATACCCTTCATACCTAAGGGGAGGAACCTGTGATCAAATGTCACCATGGCATACCAGGTTACTGCTTGTCTGTTGATGCATGACAATGATCTGCATGTATGCTCCAGCATAGATGAAGTGTTCCTCTACTCTCATGGTTGTGGGTTAGCATATCATAAGATGCCTGCATTCGTTTCACTGATGTATATCATTATAGAGCAGAATATATTCATTGTTCAGTCTCCTGTGATTTTAAAAGTCACAAAACCAAAGCTGTAACTGTGAGTGTGTTTTTAGTGATCATCTGTTGCCACCGGTCAATCTTGCAGTAAAGTGTCTAGTGATGTGTTTAGAATCTAACACTTTGGCCTCAGTGCTATGTTGAGGAAGAAATGTTAGCCACAAGAGTCAGGAAACTCGAGGTGCTGTGCACTTGTGGTATCCTTTTTTTTTAAAAAAACATTATAATTTAAAGAAACAGCATCTGAAGTGCCTCTACTGTCAAAATATTTTAAAGATTACTAAGGTACTGGTATTGCTTACTGTTCTACAATTAGCAGGCCCTATTGGTATTTCTGGTGCTTTGAAGTATTGTCATCAGTGTGAGATGCAGGCTTCATTGCTTGTGTAACTGAAAAGGGAAATTTTAAAATGTAATTAATTTAATTTGCTACTGCCTTGACTTTCATGTGCAACTTTTTCGTTTTTTGAAGGCTCTTGTTTATACAACTATTTGGTATGTTCAATCTTCTACCAGTCCTCCAATTGAACAACATTTTCTAACGGAAGTTAGCTGTGTAAGCATGTAAATGATCTTAAAAGTGTTTATGGACTTGTTAAAAAATACATATGTAAGCAAATTAAAAGCTGTCGATTCTTGACTTGTTCCACAGTGGGTGGAAGAGAAGCAAGGTCTGGAAACTGCCCAGTTGCAGCAGTTTTTCCTTAATTGTTAAACAAATTAAGTGAAAAGCTTTATGTCCCTTTTACTCAATTACGCTATTCTGGATCCTTAAACTGGGTGACGTTACTGCTTTGTCAGTTTATGTTCTTGTTAGCAATGATATCAATCTATATTCTTAACTCCTGTCTTTTAGGCCTTTTAATGCTTCAGAACGTAAAGCAAGCTCCTATCCTGTTGTAGACTGTGATCAGGCAAGAAAGGAAGTTAGTGTCCGCACCGGAGGAGTGACAGATAAGACATCAAGAAAGACTTACACATTTGATATGGTAACTGCTTGTCAAGTTGGGGACTTGTAGAAACAAGTTAATACATTTCTCTATTGCTGTCTGATTACCGTGTGATGCTACACATTACTGTAAAGATAAATGGGATGGATTTTCTTTGTCTCAATAGGTTTTTGGAGCTCAGGCAAAGCAAATTGATGTATACCGGAGTGTTGTGTGTCCCATTTTGGATGAAGTTATTATGGGCTACAACTGTACAGTGTTTGCGTAAGTAAGCCAATAATTATTATTAAGAAATTTTCTTTTAATTTTAGTTTATTGGTTACACTTTAATTTTTTTATTCTCACAGTTACGGCCAAACTGGTACCGGTAAGACCTTCACAATGGAAGGGGAGCGGTCACCCAATGAGGAATATACTTGGGAAGAGGTATATTTTCATTCCTGAGACTTCTCTTGTTTATACATTAGTTTAAAATTAGAAATTGCAGAAGGATAAGGAAAGCCAGAAATTGATGCCTTTCAAATCCTGAAGTTGACTTTCCTGAAATATTTGCAAATTAATAAATGGTCTCATTCATTTATATGAGAATCAAACCTTTACATCTTTAATGCATGCATGCAAGTCTTGACGATCTTTATATGGAAGACTATCTTTGTCCAAGGCATTTTTGCTTATAACAAATCGGGACTATTTAGCTGTAATTCCACCACCCACCCTCAAATCTCTCTCAGTACATTTATGTATTAAATATTTAACTTACAGGATCCACTGGCAGGTATAATACCCCGTACATTGCATCAAATATTTGAAAAACTCACAGAGAATGGTTCTGAATTTTCTGTGAAAGTCTCTCTTTTGGAAATCTATAATGAGGAGCTTTTTGATCTTCTGAATCCTACTCCTGATGTTGGAGAAAGACTGCAGATGTTTGATGATCCTCGTAACAAGGTTAGTGCTGTCTTCCAAAATTTGTTATCGTAAGGCTTTCAGGATTGTTGAGTTTGAGAGGCGTATAATAAACTTGTATTATTTTCTGACAGCGGGGTGTAATTATTAAAGGCTTGGAAGAAATAACTGTACACAACAAAAATGAAGTCTACCAAATCCTGGAAAGGGGTGCAGCAAAAAGAACTACTGCAGCTACTTACATGAATGCATATTCCAGGTACAAATCCTCACAGTTTCAGAAACTTTGTTTTGTTCTTGTTTTATTAAACAGGATCTTGCTGAAGGAGTAAAAGATGTTGAAGCTAGTGCAAACCTGGCATGATCTTGAGATTGTGTATCACAGTTTAGATTGTCAAATGTGGGTCAGAAAGCCATATTTACAACTTCCTTATCACATCCTGTAGGGCAATTCTAATAGGTGTGTGAAGGGGCATTATAAAATCTGAATGCTTCTCTTCTTAAAAATAGGCAAGCTGTTTCCCTCTGCATGATTTTCTACATAAGCTTCCTCTCGTTTACAGTTTGTATGTTTTGTTATGAATGTCCCATGTTAATATGCAGTGTCTAGTTGGCAGTAACCCTGGCATTCCACCTAACCCTAGCTGAGATGTAAGTAGCAGAATGTTCTTAATCTGGCATCTAGAATATTGAAATTTAATTAAAACTCAAAGTTAACTTTTTCAAGGCTTTCTATGCCTATGGAAACAAAAAGAAGTCTAACATGCATAACTGATATACGTTGTATGTACTAGCATGCAATTAATATTCTCTGCACTAGATACTGTACATCTTCAAAAAGAAGGCTGTAATCCATTCAAAGTTTGGAAGATATTTAGCTGATATACCTGTATTGCAGAGATGGGTTGCCTTTGGTTTAGTTGTTATAGGTGGCTGGGGTTTTTTTTGCCAATCCTGTTTACTAAATAAAAACTTGTTGATACCATTTGGGACTCTTACACTACCATTCTGGAAGTTGGGAGTAAGATTGAAGGGGGGGGTAATGTTGCAATGCAGGCTACTTCGTATGATTGCAGCTCAGTCAGAATCTAGTAGAGACATCTTGGTCAAAAATATGATTGTTTATTACTAATTTGTCATTCTTGAACTGCAGATGAACAAATAGTCATCCAGTGTTGTAATAAGCAAGGAACACCCTGCCCAACTCATAATTTTATTTTAAAATAAGCTGAGCACATCTGTACCCTAGTGCAGGGGAAATGGGTATTTGGTTACCACAGATTAGAACACAGAACTAATTAAATCTGAAATTACGGGGAATTTAGGTAACTTATTCTGCCTGAACTGGTTTTATGCATGGTCAAACTGGTCTAATTTCATGTCTGTGTCTTTCTATATGTCAGCTTCTTATTGTAAAAGCGTATTAAAGGAAAACTGAATTCTTTTATAGCCGTTCCCACTCTGTATTTTCTATTACCATCCACATGAAAGAAACAACAATAGATGGCGAAGAGCTTGTTAAAATTGGAAAGCTAAACTTGGTAAGCATTTGAACTAAGTGTTGTTGATGACATTCTTAAAATAATCAACTAGAATAATCTGACCTCATTCCCTTGAGCTAAGGTGGGGTTGGGTCTGTTTTCCAATAAGGAAGAAAAGTCATTGGTTTCTGTAAAGAGATACGAACTATACTTGTCACTCTGAAAAACGTCAGTCCCATTTGACATCCTTCACAACTCATAAGCTGGTTTGTGTGTTGCATTCTGCGACACTGTGGGGTGAGCATTCTTCAGGGTCATTTGAGACAAAAGCATGTCCTTCCTCTTGTCTTTCAGGTTGATCTTGCAGGAAGTGAAAACATTGGTCGATCTGGGGCAGTTGACAAAAGAGCTCGTGAAGCTGGAAATATCAACCAGTCTCTCCTGACTCTAGGAAGAGTTATTACTGCTCTAGTAGAAAGAGCCCCACATATTCCATATAGGGAATCTAAACTCACAAGAATCCTTCAAGACTCTCTTGGAGGACGAACAAAAACATCAATAATTGCCACAGTTTCTCCTGCGTCTATAAGTCTTGAGGTAAATATAAGTCTGAAAATCAATTTCTAAAATAGATATTATAGTTTGCTAATGATTCAAAAATATTAGTGAACTCATTGTCTTGATGTACTGTTATTACATCTGTTTATCACAGGAAACCCTGAGTACGCTAGAATATGCCCACAGAGCAAAGAATATAATGAACAAGCCTGAAGTTAATCAGAAGCTAACAAAAAAAGCTCTTATTAAGGTAAGCTAGACATGTATCTTAAGTTACAGGTTAGGTTTGATTCTGTTAACATAGATTTTGCTATGAAGGAATAATAGAGTTGTAGAGAAGCTATAACTAGTAGTGGTGCTTTTCTGAGGTAATTTTAATCACTGAACTCCTATTTTCAAACTGATGTAGCATTAGTTACTTTGCATACACCACAACTGTTGCTAAGAGTAAAACTGGATAGAGAGGGCTATTGCTACTAGCCATGACTCTGCGTATGGATTATCTGTTTACAAATCAATGGAGAGCCAGTAAATGACACTGGATATTTTTTCATGGGCTTACTGTATTAGCAGCTTCATTCGCTACAGAATGCCTGAATTAAAGTGAAATTGTCAGTAAGTATGAATATAAGTAATTGACTGCTACTAAAGAAGCAAGGATTCTCATTGTAAACCCATATGTGACCAGGTATGATCGAAGTGGGATGTTTCAATGCTCTAAATCTATCCAGCGTTATGAATTTAAATAGTGCTATACTGAACTTATTTGTAACAGAAGTGCTTATGCAAAACTTCCACAGAGCACTCTTTGTGAAGTATCTGTTAAGATAAATCTTGAAAGCAAAGTTGGAATTTAAACATTTACAAGAGATTGTTCCTTTATGCAGGAATACACTGAAGAGATTGAGCGTCTGAGACGGGACCTTGCTGCTGCACGAGAAAAAAATGGAGTCTATATTTCTCTTGAAAATTATGAGTATGTCTTCAAAATTTCTATAAAATCTCTAACAACGAATCTCAGATACTGGTACCTATCGTTATACAAATATGCTTTTGGATCTACTTTCACACCAGAAAATTGAAGATAGTAAGGAGAATTTAGCCAACTGGTTAATTTGTTCCTTAGAAATCAGTTATTATACAGATAGAAGCCTAAAGAGTAGGCTTGCACCAAGAATTTTATTTGTTGCACATATTTCATATGTTCAACTTCTAGTAAGCATAGCTGTGATGCATCTTTACACCATGGAGCCATTCTTTCAGTGGAAGCTCATATAGAAGAGTAAACTAGACATAATTTACTTTACTTTGTGAGATGGCTGGTTCACACAGAAAATTTACAATGGAAAATCATTTCAAATCCTTTTTGCATTAGGTGAAAATTACCTGCTTTTAATACAAAAGTTAGCAATACATTTTGAAATTGCTAAGTATGTAGTATAAAAACAAGTAGATAATCTTGAAATCAGCTCTTACTTGACTAATTTGTTTATTTGTTTTAATCCTTACTTGAGAGCCCTTAATGGAAAGCTGACAGTTCAGGAAGAACAAATTGCAGAGTATATTGACAAAATCGGTGTCATGGAGGAAGAAGTGAAAAGAGTAAGTGACATTTCTCAACTGCGGATTAAATCTGCCAAAAAAGGAAAGAAACCTTTGGGGAATGAAGAAAAAGGCTGGAGCAAAGAACTTTCTGAAAAGTTTTTGTTCTTAAAGTTCTCTAAATACTCAATAGTGAAAGCTTCCGAATTCTTTATGTTAGGAAGTTGAAGTATCCAGTGCTAGTTGCAGGATGCAATACTTATTTTTTTAAAGCTCTCCTAATGTCTATCACTTTACCTTTAATTTGCTCTGTTGGGTTTTTGGCAAAAAATCTGCTTGTAAAAATGGTATCTCAATTGACGAGTATCTGCTTAGGAGCAAAGAATAAGGGGGGAGAGGAGAAGGTGGTGAGCTCCCACTGACAAATTACACAGAAAATGAGAGCTTTCTCTTTAAAAGAAATGCGCTATTAATTTGCTGAAATACATAACTACTCTGTGTTAGCTTTACTAACTCTCTTCTTCATTCTATCTTAAGTCTGGTTAGTGGGATTTATTTTTTTTTTTTCTTACTGTGTTGTAACAACTGCTTGGTCTTGTGTTTTGAGTGGGGAAGCAAGGGATTATTACAATGAATATGGTGTTGGTTTGTGCTATCTGTTGTCTAGGTTTAAGACCTCTGAGCCTTATAGCTGAAACTACATTGCTAGATGAAATTTGCCTTCTGGTATTGTGGTGTAATTTGAGAGATAGGAATTCTGTTGACCTTACAAAAGGAGTGTTTCCCTATTGATTTTTGTCTTCTGCTTTAGATCACTGAATTATTCACAGTTAATAAAAATGAACTCGAACAGTGTAAAACAGATCTGCAAATCAAGGAGAAAGAACTGGAAGAAACCCAAAAAGATCTGCAAGAAACAAAGATTCATCTGGCTGAAGAAGAATATGTGGTTTCAGTTTTGGAAAACACTGAACAAAAACTTCATGGCACAGCTAGCAAGGTTGTCACAGTTTTTGCACCTAACTGTAACAGTAGCTTCCTATGTTTGGGAGATTCATAGGCTGTTCAAGGAAATAATTTTTGCTAAATCATGATGAGAGTGTGACAAAACCTGAATTTAAGATGGGACAAGTAGGATTAGCTCTCTCTATAAATCATATTATGATGAAAAGCTACTTTAGATTGCAGGACTTCATGGTAATATTGACAGTTGACTGCTAAAAACACTGGTTGGTCCGGAGCTAATCTTTCCTTCAGGCCAGGTTGTCATGAGAGTTCCAGTGCTTTGCACTATCTATGTCATGAGCTGTTTTGCAAAATAAGTAGCTTGCTTTACTAGGAACCTATGGCTGGCCCTACAAAAGAGTGAGTTACATATAATTGGGGTAGAAAAACAGCAAAAAGCTTTGCAGAGATGTGTGCAGTAATTTACACTCAATAAGTAATGGAAACTGTTGTCCTGTTATGTATATATTTTAGGGTATCATTTTGATGTTTGTTTGTAATTATCAAAACAGACTAGATGTGGGAGAGAATGTCCTGCTATTTAAACTGCAAAGTGATTAAAACTTGTAGCTTTAGTCAACATGAAAATATCTCTACTCAGTTTCCTGTAAGGATGGGAGGGGATGCCTAGTGTTTTGCATGTGGGTTGTGAGTGTGTAAGAGAAATAGGTACAGAAATTATTTATGCTGACTACAAAACCAAGAATCCACTATATGTTCGAATTCTCAATTATTTGTCACAGAATAGTACCGGAAGCCTCTTGCTTGAGTACTATTAAAGAATATATTTACTGTCAAATCTTTCAGAAAAAGTTGAAGTAGTGAGGATTTTTTTACTATTCTGGGATAAATGATATCTTAAAGGACATACTTAGTATTTAAGAAATTGTTAATGCTTTGATTTCAAATGACTTTTACAGGTAACAAATGGCCTTTACAGGTAACTTCTTTCTGTGGTCTAAGACTATGAATGACATAACACCAGGATTTAGAACAGTAGTAATTTGATGATATAAAAGCAAATACCTGTCTTTGTAGGGAAATAACTTCTTCTTTAACTTCCTTATATAATATATACTTGACTTCTTGTTTAAAGACTGACCAAAATAACTTGAAATTGTAGTTACTTAGTACAGTTCAAGAAACTACAAAAGATGTATCTGGCCTCCATGCAAAACTGGACCGTAAGAAGGTTGTTGATCAACACAATGCTATCGTCCAAAATACATTTGCAGGACAAATGAATGATTTGTTCAACAAAATACAAGATTCAGTTAGTGAAAACAGTTTGAAGCAGCAACAGATGTTGACATCTTACACAAATTTTATAGGTAAGTGTAGTATCTGTATCACTATGCCATCCTGAGTTTTTGCAACAGTAGTACCAAAAACCATTTCCTAAAATGGATCTGTTTTAGTAAGTGGAAGAGGCTTTATTTTAAGCAATGTAATGATAACAGTTGCACTAGTAATGTAGACTAACAGCCTTCCTGTGCTGTAAGAGGCAATAAGGTGATGAGCAATAAAAGGATTTTCTATCCTATGGTGGAGCTTATAAAAAATACTTGTAACGCTTCTTGATTTCTTTTGTAGGTGACCTCCTGTCTACCAGTTCTTCAGCAGCTAATATTCTTGCATCAGTTGTATCAGCATCTTTTGCCTCTGTTAAAGAATTGGTGTCCACTGAAGTTTCTCACATGTCCAAAAAAATAATACAACATGAGAATCTGTCGCTTGATTGTAAAGCTGAGCTGCTGAGATTAATTGTTAGTAAATATACATACTCTTATGTTACTTAAATAGATTAAACTGTTCTCAATCAAAATGGGTTCTGTAAATATTGTATAGGGTTTTTTTCTCACGTTCTCTACCTGTCTCTGCTTCAGTTCTTGGCCACGATTATGTCCTTCCCCATTTCCCCTCGCATGTCACCCCCACAAGCTGTAATGTATAGCAAACGCTGTCGTAGCAGAGTACATGAATATGTATGTGAATAGCTTCTTACAAATGTAGATGAAGGAACAGTCATATCATGCTTTACTTTTTCTTTCTTTTTCTTTTTTTCCTCCCCCTGCTGCTCCTAGGAGGAACATACATCTGGATTAGGAAGAGCATTAAATAGCTTGACACCAATGTTAGAATTTGTCTTGGGGCTAAACTGTCAGTTTCAGAATAACATGAAGAAATACTCTGTTGTGGTTGACAAGGTAATGTATATATGTTACTTCTTGTGCTCTTATTTTATTTAATTTACAGATAACACTTCAGTGGTTTTTCTGCAGCGTGTCAGAGTGTTTCCAGTTCTGGTCTGGCTTTTATCATTTTATCCTGTCCCATGAGTCCTACCTTTTAGCTCTTTCTTTCAGGCTTATTTTCCACTTCTAAATGTGGTGTATTTGTTTATTACCTATATGGGCACAACTGCTCATCTAAATGCCACATAAGAATGGTAAAACATGGGTGCTTAAAGCTATATGTAACAAATATCCTTAATATAGTCTCTCCTGTGTTTTAGAAGTCTAAAATAACTCAGAAAAGTCTTAACTCTTATAACCCAATTTCTTCAACAGATACTGCATGGCTTACCAGCTCTTGCTTCTTGTTCTTGTCTTAACAAGTACCTTGTCTGTGTCTTCCTATTTTGTCTGTCTCACATGCCAAATTTTGTGTTTGGAAAAGCCCATACCAAGTTCCAGTATGTCACTTCAGATGGTTCTGAGTGTTATTTTCCACCTTTTATGCACAATACTTTATTAGTGCCTTTGACAATTTCTGTATAAACTATGCTAGGGAAAAGTATCCAGTTCTCACCAACAGACAAATATCTAACTTTAATAAAATCTTCTTTCAAAGATGGAGGGTCATAAAAAGGAAATGGATACCTTCTTTGAAGATCTTTCTCTCACTTTGAAAGAATTACGGGAAGAAACAGCCAGTGTTTTTGCTCAGCTTCAGAATGATTGTAAGAATTTAAAAGAAGAAGTGGAAATGACGAGGTTGGCACATACAAAGGTATCCTTAGAGTTGAAAAAAATTCTAACACCAAATGTGATTGCTTGTTTTGATTTAAACTCTTTGCAGCAGTAAACTGTTGTACTGGTTTAGGATAGTAACTTGATGATCTAACTCTTTTCAGCCTTTGATGGGCTGCTTTAAGAAGCTTGTATAGGAAGGTAACAAAAAAATGTACTGTTGCTCTAAGCATGTCCAGTATATGTGTTTACATGTATTTCCAAAAGCAAAGTATCTATATCTTCTCCACAAAAATTGTAAAACGACAAAGCTTTTTATTTGCTGCATTTTTAATAAAGGCGTTCAAGTACCCTTTAAGAATGTTAAAAAGTGCAGAATAACAGTGAAATGTCTGACACTTTTTTTCAATAGAGCGCAGCTCAATTGATGTCCTTACTGCAAAGCCAGCTTGACCTTTTTGCTCAGGAGACTCAGAAGAACTTAACTAATGTACTTGCAAAAAATGGAAGCTTGAAGACCACCATCTCTGCTGTACAAGAAAATGTTCACCTGTAAGGAGCAGATTACTTTTCATGTATACTGATGTGAGATAAAAATATGTATGAAGAGGGCTGCAAAATTAGATGCTCTTCATATTTATATGCTTATAAACTCTTCTGGACAAGACCTGTATGTTAGAGCTGAGTTCTGCCACAGAATATAGATCATAGTTCACCTTTCAGTAAAAGGGTAGCTCTATAAGGCTTTTCCTGAAACTTGTCTCTTGAGCATATTGTAAATAAGAGGCCATGGTTTTGGGGGCAGTTTGCTGATGAACTGCCCTTGGTATGGCTGGGATTCAGAACCTCGTACCATAAAGGGTTAGCTTGAAGTATAATAGCGCATCTATTACAGCATGCTTCATTCCGTTGCAGACTGAGTAACTAAGGCCTTGCCAAAGTTGCTTTTAGTTTGTGGTTGGTTTTTTGTTGTTTTTTTTTTTAGGGGATTTAACAAACCTACTGCTCAAAGTGCTGCAATTTGTAAATCTGCTAAATAGAGCAACAACATTATAATTAACTGGTTTGATAGAACTATGCTACTTCACTGCTTCTGGTCTCAAATATTTCTAAATACAGAAAGTGCTAAAATCCACCTTTCAAAATCTCTGAACTCTTACAAACATATTGTTGCAGGAAAACTACAGACCTTGTCAGCAGTGCAACTTCTAATCACAGCAAATTTATTGTATCTCTGGATAATTTCTCTCAAGACCTCAGGACCATAAATGCTGAAAACAAGATGATGCTGGAAAAATCCACTGACCACTGCTGTCAACTTCTCACCAATCTCAAAAATGTGTCTCAGGATACTTATAAATGGGGTGAATTTATGACTGCTCAGATAGTCGACTTTACCGATCAGCAGCTATTGTCCTTCAATGACAAGAAACAGCAACTTGAGTGTTTACAAAAGGTACCTGTAGTCATTTGTAGCCTAATACAACATTCTGGGAAAAACTTCTACAGTAGAATTTGTAGGGGAAAGAGGTTTTCACTTATAGTCAGAAAAAAAATGGCAGTGGTGTTTTTTCAGTCACAGCAGATTTATGTTAATTGGTTTAAATAGATGCAATTAGAGGAAATCAAAAGCTTAACTTAAGACTTTGAACTTAAAATGCAAATAACTTCATAAAATGGTGTTTTGATTAATCCCATGCGGCTAACTTCTGTTTGTAATTTGTGAAAGTTTTTACATCTTTTTGGTAGTGCACATCTCTAATTCTAAAGCTTTATCTATCAGTAGTGTCCCTGGGAGATTTGCACAATGATCAAATACAGATTGTGTTCTGGAGGATGCAAATGACTTTATCGGTCAGATGGATTAACATGGCAGAAAGCATTCCTTTTAAGTATTTACTAGTTCTGGCCTCTTATCTGAGAGTTTTTCTCTCTCCTTTTTTTTTTTTTTTTTTTTTTTTTTTTCATTTCCATCACAAACTTCACTTACTACCTGATTGTTCTAATGGGTACTGAAATAGGCAAATCCAACTTTTTGCTAACTTTCAGAAAGAAAAACTTGATTATTAAAAGTATTTGCAGTCTCAAGACACTCCTGTATCTGTTTCCCCTACAGAACACTTCAGGCATTTAATTCCAGTGGGAACAGCTATGTATGCTTTGTTAAACTTGAGATAAAATTTTTCCTTTTCCCCTACAGATGCATAAACCTTCTAGTGCTTGTAGGATTTTCACTTTCACTTGAATATCCTAATTCTGTGCAGTGTTGTGCATAGAAGCATGAGAAATCTGATCTGAACCAGATGCATCATCTTTATTCTTATGAGTAGCTTTCTAAAATGATCATACTTTCTAAGAAACTGAATCTCTTCTGAAGATAGTTCTCAAAATGAGTGTGTAAAACTGGCACTGAAACTTCTCAATTTGAGGTCTCAGTTGTTTTCGTTTCAAGTCATGTCACTAATAGCGTACCACATCTTACAAAAGAGGCCATAACTTTACCTTTACTGTTAACTTGGTGTTACTAGCTGTGCTTTTTCCTTGTTTGCAGAAAAATGAAGACAGCTGTGATACAGCCATAGCTGAAATTGACGACCATATTGGTAGACAAAAAACTGCTAAGGAGAAGGTACTGAATGGCATTCTTGAGCAGATAAAGGTTGACCAGGAAATACTTCTGAAGCAGAAGCTGGCACTTACTGAGGAAGCAGAGCATGGACTGACTCAGGTTAATGATTTCCTGCAGGAGGATCTTAAAGTGGATGTTCCAACAGGTATTTAAAGTAGGTTGGGGACAGAATGGTCTTACAGAAAGCAATTTGAGTTGCAGAATTTGTAGGAGTAGGCCAATGGGAACGTAGTATAGCTAGCAGCCTGACACCTTTTTTAAGGTGCATGCAAAGAATGATGACTGAACAAAGCATGACTTTGTTTAAGTTGATGTAAAATTGAGGATCTGTAATTAAAGCAAATGCTGAAAGTGTTTAACAGTGCCTTTCATTAGTGTACAATCTTCATTAAAGGGGCAACTCCACAGAGGAAAGACTACTTCTATCCAGTCACACTTGTGCGAACAGAACCCCGGGAACTTCTACTGGAGCAATTAAGGCAAAGACAACTAAAGCTTGATGCTGTCCTGAACAGTGTGACAGAGGTGGAGGATAATGTAGATCAGGTATGTGTGTGAAGGGCAAATGAAGCTCTTCAAGTGAGTATTTCACATCTTTAGGAGTTTTTTCATGCCATTGTGGAGAGTTGACTTTGAACTCCAGAGCTGTTGCAGCACTTGTATTTTGCAGGGTACTTGGAGCCACATGTGCTGAGCTTTTTGACAAAAACAATATCTTGAAAAATAAGGGAAGGCATTAATAATTTAGAGACTTTCATTTCTGTTTTTCAAAAACGGAAGTGCTGTGACTTTTATAGGTCTGATCATGCTTAGTACATTAAATACCCTTTTCTGAAAACTGCTTTAGGACCTGTTAGAAGAAGAGGAAGGGTTGCAAGAAGCAAGTGAAAGCCTTGCTAGTGACAAATCCTTAGTGGATGCAAACATGTGCTGTCAAGCAAATGGTGGTGTTCCCTTTTTCCAGGTAACTTCTACAGATATTCTGAACAGCTGTGTATTTAAGAATGAAGGAAAATTATTGTTCCGTGATAGTGTTGTAGTCTAAAGTCACCTACTATAATTTAGTGTAGTCTAACAATGTCTCTAAATCCTATAGAGTATGCTTTGTTAAACTTGAGATAAAAGAACAGATTCTGATGACAGTTAACACCAGATAAAATAATGCAAGTTTCTGGCAAGCTGGACAGACAGTAGTAAGCTTCTCAGCAGATAATCCTGCATGAAAAACACTGTCATAATTTACTAGATATAAACACGTGTTAATAGAAAAGTTGAAATTAGATATGGAGTATTTTCTTAGAGGCCAGACAGAAATGCTAGCTTTCTTGCTTCTTCACTGGGTTTTGAGGGTGGTAGTGGTTTTTTTTCTGGGTGGTAGTGTTTGTTTGTTTGGCGGGTTGTGGCTTTGTTTTTGTTTTTTACCTTCCTCTTTCCTTTTGAGCCTCTTGCTCTACCAATGTAACTGTCTATAGCCCTGCTGTGTTTGCTTAGGGGGGTGTGTGGTGTGTTTACCTGACATGGATGGCTTAAAAGTAGCTGCTGAACTTCCACATGTCTACAATAAATCTCTTCAGTAAATCTAATATTAGGGATATCTTTCAGGAGTTTTACCAACTTTTTTTCTCAGAACACTATATAATGCATTGTTCATGAACAAGTAGTCTTTGGAGGTTTTTTGTATTTTCTTAACATTGGACATTTTCTTTAAATCCCAGCACAAAAGAAGTCATAAAAAGGATAAAGAGAACAAATCTGCAGCTACAGTGGAGAGCAAGATAGAAGATATGACGGAACAGTTTCTTCCCAAATCTAAGCCTCCTTTAAGATCACTGAACTAAGATATACCCACTGCGGATCCCTGTTTTGAAATACTTCAGTTTAATTCTCTACTGAGCCATAACTTTGGTTATTCTCGGTCTCTGTATATAGTGATATATTGATGCAAAGTTGGATCAAAAGATTGACCTGCCAGATGTCCTGCTTTTGTCCCATTTTTATAAGCCTAGAGCTTACAAAGTATTAACAGACTTTTCTTAAAAAACAGGGGAAAAAAATTATGGTGCTGTATGTTAAATAGACTTTTATGTTCTCAAGTAAGATATCCTTTTCTCAGATTTAAAACAGTAGAAAGGGATGAAGTAAAATGCTTTGTCAGCATTACCAGCTACCATTTTATATTTTGATTAACTGTAAATAGTGTTTTGGTTTTGTACCTGCTTTCTAGTCTGATTCCTGTTTTTATGAAGTAGCTGATTTTGCCTGGGATACTTCAAATAAATCATTGATACATGGAAAACAAATGTTATAAGCACTTTCCTCAGAGTAAAACAGGCTTACATGACTTTCATTTTATATTACCATGTTTAATTTAGTTAAAACATTATCATCTATGTCATACATCTTGTGCTGTCAAAAAGGGATGGTTCTCTCCTCTGTTTCATAATAGACAATAGCTCTATTTCAGTGCCTTTTCAGTATATGGAAGTCTCACTGCTAGGTTTTGAGGTTTTTTATTTTCCTTTGTTTTGAGCCCCGCTGTTAATATTTTCATCTTAACCTGCAGCTGTGATGTGTTGCCTTGCATATGATGTCAACCGCAGCTTACGTATTGTAAACTGGCAGGATTTCTTTTAAAATGTAGATGCTTATATTAGTACATGCAGACTTGGTTACAAATGCAGCTCCTATGCTGTATAACAGTGAATTTCCAGTAATTGACAGTAACATCTGACCAGCTGTTCTCATTCTGCTTACCTGAGCATTTGAAAAAAACTTCCAAGCTATGGTGTGCTAAAAAAATAGGTGAATAGGATAATAATAGGAGTGGGGAGAGATACTGGATGGCAGCCTTAATTTAAATAGAAGCACTATTCTTAGTTGTCAAATATGATTTATGAGATTGTCAATTTTTCCATATCTACCTTGCAGGCTTAGGTTGATATTTCTTTACATGGGTGGTCTGTGTATCTATTTGAGCAGGTATGTCAACTAGCTAGACACTGGACACCATGCAGACAGCGCACTGCAGTCCTGTGCTGTCTGAATCTTGCAGATTTGAGAATCGGTTCAAGGGCATACTCTAAGCATCATTTACAATATGATATTGTACTAATTCTCTGAACTCTAGCATGAGATAGACCATTCATCAGTTGTTTGTCTGATGCACCCATCATACCTCCTACTATTATTTCTTTTGCCTCTGTGGGTGAAGTTAATTGCTTTTTCTTAACAGCCTGATATGAGGAGGGAAAGCATTCATTTCCTTTCAAACTAATGAGAAACACAAATATGGAATTTTTTTGGGGGGTAGGGTATGATATCTTGGCAAGTAGCTTATTTAACAAGTCTTTCTATCATTGTAAGGGATGTGAAACACTGGAAGCTGTCTCCTTCAGAGAGTGTTTAGTATATTGTCAAATTCTGGCACCAGAAATTTAAGGGACCCAAGAACTCTCCATTTTCTTCTACTACATACTTTTGAACTTTAGATATTAGCATGATCTTCCAAGATGCTTCAGCAAATCATTTGGGTAACTAAAATTCAACCAGAAAAGTTAATCCCACAGCTGTATTGAAGGGCCTAAGCCAAATAGGAGAGGCTTGTTGTCCTTTGACCCTACTACTTCATTTTCCCTATGAGCTTTCACAGGACCGGTATGAACAAACAAACTGGAACAGCTAGTACCCGAGAATAGTCATACCTATAAAATCATGCCGGAATCTATGCTTCCTAGCTTTATCATCTTTAAGACTGTCTCCTCTACCCTAGCTGTTTGGTTTCCTCTGGTACAGGCACAAGTTGCTTTCCTGATAACCTGGAGCCTTAACAGCTGTATGAATTTCATGGTCTGCTTGCATGCTTTCTCTTTTTTTCTAAATACCCTTCAGAGTCATGTTTTCTTTCTTTTGCAATACTGGCAAGTAAAAAAAAAAATGGCAGATCATTGTTTCATTGGCCATGGTGTCCGGAGGTCGCACCAGCAGGAAGACTAGGACGAAAAATCCGGATGCAGAACTTGTCTCAGCTCCTCTGCCCGTGTCTCTTCGCCCACTAGATGGCTCTAACACTAAAGCATTAGCCCATGGCTCGAGTACTGGCCTTTAGTTGGGAATTAAAAATAAGCATTTTGCCAAGCTCTTTGTCAAGCACCTGTTAAAAGAGCATGTTTCAAAAACTAATATTGAAATTATGTTTCCACAAAGATAATTCCATATTCAAGCTTGGGCAAGGTGTCGTTTTATGAAGAGCAACATTTAACAAAATGGTGATCCAGCCTACCTCTTGAGCTTTGCTGCAGGGCTAATAGAGGCTCTCAGTAACTAAATTCTTGTCCTAACATGTTCTCTAGGTTCCCCACTCTGTGGGCATTGCCCAAAGTAGAAAGCAATACCTATTTGTTTTGGTATATTGTACGATGTATGACAGAGAAAAGAAGGGTAAGAAAAAGCAAGAGCTGTTTCTTGTATATAGCCACTGGATTCAGAGGTCTAGTCCAGAGGGAAGAAATGGCATAGTTTGAATTTGTCTGGTTATAAGACATCCTTTATAAGAGTAGGAAGCCATTTCCACAGAACAAATAACAAGGTTGTACCCTGACTGAATTACAGGTGAGCGTGAGAGAGAGCTGTGGTGACTGAGGCTGTAGTATGTGGGTATATTCTGATGAGTGTTTTCAGATTCTGGATTAGTGGCCAAGTGGGACAGCTCTTGATTTAACAAAAAGCCCAGCTAGGATGAATGTGACTTGGAGAAATGAAATGAGGAAGAACAAGAATTTAAATGCATGGAAAGGGGGAATGCAAAGAGAGCAATAAGAGGGCCACAGTAAGCACGGATAAGCAGAGCCACCAGCTTGCTTTTCAAGTGATAAATGAGCAGTTAGGAGGAAATAGGTGAAAGGAAACTTCCTGCTTCCTCCTGGAAATCAGGTTGCTGTGACACTTGCTGTACCAGAGTGTTTAGGGGATGCAGTGTTTATTTGAAGAGAGAAGACTGAGCTGACTGGCTGCTGTTGATGGCTGCTTTTATTTTGGGTATCAGAAGTAATTATGTGGGGCTAGGAAGAGCAACGAGAAGGTGCGCAGTTGTTAGGCTCTGCCTTTCTTTTTTCTGTTAGGTGTCAGTCACCATTGCAATCATCTGTTAAATGCATAGGGGAAATGAAGCCTGTAACTCTTCGTAGTGATAAAAAGATATAAGGAACTGGAAAAATAAAAGTTAACATTCCTTTTCCATTAAAAAGAGATTGAAGGAGGAAAAAAGAAAGTCTTAATGTTTCAGAGCATTAAAAACAGTAAAAAAAGAAATAAAATTTTAAATATACAATTGGTAAACATATCCTTTTAAAACAAGTGTTTACAACCATTTGACTACTCTTTTTTTAATTTCCCTGTTAGAACCTACATTTTATGGTAGAGGGCAATGCTCTGTAAATTGCATGCCCACCCACACAGTTACTTTATAAAGTTAAATAGCAATAAATCATGGTAGGCTTTGCATTAGTAGGCTTTAAGTGATGTAGTATTATAGGTGAGATGTAGACCACCTACTAGAGTAAGCTGTTCTTATAGGTTGAACACAAACTATCTACGGCAGTATTGCTATGCTCAACCTTGAAAATGTTAAAGGTATGAACACAGTGAAGTGAATGTTTAAATCCCAGTGTTCAGAACACTTCTAAAATAATTTTTGGTTCCTAGTAAAGGGTCTAGCTACCAAAAGGAGGGCACATTATAGCTACACAAGTACTCTTCAGGTAAAAAGTCTCATCAGTGAAGAAGTTAGAAACAAGTTGCCATTTTTATGAGTTCTGAAAATAGTTCCAGATTTCTCAAATTTTATGAGAAGATTATCAGTTTTCAGGTGGCACAAAGTCAGAGTTTGTAAAATAATAATTACTGGGATTGTTTCTTTTTTTTCTGCAAAATATTAAATCTATATAAAAGTTCCCTTGACTTTCTTAATTATACTTAAAATGCCTTTGTGACTCTTGGTCTATTTATAACCTAAACATTGTAAATCAAAGAATAAGACACAATGACTGAAACTTTGCATTTTCTTTATTAAAAAATAAAAAAGTAGAAAATAAACAGAAATTTTATGTAAAAGTATATTAGATTTTTCTGATCTTTTCAGATGTAATCATCTACAATTTTTTTATGATGTATGTATAGTTTTGACTATCATTTTATTCTGACAGTGTCCAAAGCACTGAAGCTAATAGGTGAAGATTTGTTTTCATGGGATAAGGAATTGCATTTTCACTGGAAGAAGTTAATTTTTAAAAATACCTCTTTTTTATTTTTTTTTTTCCTAATTAACTGGTTTGCACAGTGACAAATAATTAGTGGGAAAGAAAATTTGCTTTTTTAGCATTTATGACAAATGCTAAACAAAACAAATTAAATACATAGTAAGAAGCTTCTCCCTTTCTATTCAGGTAATAGCAATGAATGCTGGTTCTCAGAGCACAGATTTCCTCACTACACAAGTCCAGTCTTACAAGGGGCGAATTTTGCCTCAGTCACTTTAGTATAAATCAAGTAATAAGGTGAAGAATCAGATTCACTGTTGAGTTGATAATGATGCTTAAAACCCCAAAATAATGTAAGGCCCCATTTGGTCTCTATGGCCAAAAGATTCCATGGCATTTAGAAGGGTTTATCTAGGCAAGCCTGGAAGTTGTTTTCATCCCTAATTCTGTATGTTCTTTCACAGGTGTTTCAAGCACACCTACTTCCCCCACTTTGAAAAATTACTTTGGGATGTTTTGGGATAGGAATGATGTTGTTCCGCTGTTGAAAGACTAGGCTGTATGTCAGCTGAAGCTGGCACTGATTTCAGTGGCCACTGTATCATGCCAGTGTCCTTAAGCATAATGTTTATCATAGGAAGAGGAACCTTTTAAATCTCCCAAAGATGGCACAGATACCCCCTGCATTCTGGAACATAACTTCATGCTGTCTCTGAGCACCACTACTATTTGGAAGTAGAAACTTATAAACATGTTTCTGAGGAAGTAAATTCCTTGGCGTTTTATGCGCTTTTTTTGTGGGTTTTTGGTTGGTTGGTTGGTTGGTTTTGTTGGGGTTTTTTTTGGCACAGCAGAGTTTAAGTAATCCTTGTCATATGGAAAGACTAGTTGGGGAAATTGGTTTTTCACATTTCAATTAGCTTCCCCTAACACTTAAACCTAAACATAAGCATCATTATCATTATGTTCAGATGGTAAAGGAAACAACAAAGTAAATCACTTATCATTTGTTATAGCCACCATCTTCTATGACTTAATTAAATATGACATTACTTTCAAAACCATTCAGCTATAGATATATATTTAAATGGTTATAACATAATAATGATAGGCACCAAAATCTTGCTCATTCACTGTAACAGTTTATTTTAGGAAACTCAGTCTAGCAGGTTGAACCTTGAATATACAGATTAATGCAAGGAAGGAAATTTTATGATGTCTGTTAGTTAATACAGAAGCCAATCTTATTAATCAGGGATTTACAGAGGGCTGTTTTATTAGATGTTAACCATAGCTTATGTTGACAATTGATTTTCATTGTAGGACAACTAAATTTATTATTTGTAATAAGATAAAGATAATTAAATTGACTTTATAAAGGTTACTATCATAAATGTTAGTACCTGTGAATAGCAAACATAAACCTGCTTCAGCAGCAAAAAATCAGTTCAAGTGTAGGTGCTTTCTTTCCCTTACATTTAATAGTCCCTGGACATTTTTAGCCTGCATTTTATTTTCCAGAGTTTATACCCAGTCCTGTGAAAAACTCTTTGGGTTGAAGCCTCACTTTCAGGTTTGTTTTTTATGGTTTTTTCCAATAAAACAGAATTAAAACATTTTTAAAGTTATAGAAGTAAGACAAAACAAAATAAAGCACTAAGTACAAGTGTATTATCTGATGGAGTTTTGCCCTGTCATTTCTCAAATTTGTTATTAAATTATTAAGAATAATGTTAATATGTTGGATCTATAAAAAAAACTGACTTTTGGAGGACGTATTAAGAACAGTCATTATTGAGGAAGGTTAATTTGGACCCTGCAAAAATGAGAGTACTTGAAATTCATTTAATCTTTTTTAGTCATATTGTTTTTATAATATGTATCTCTCCATCCCTTCATACTATCCATCCATCTAAGTTTTTGAAAATATGAAAGAATACCGCAAATGTTAGAGACCTTGGAAAGGCATCTAAAGTGTCAAACCTAGTACGTTCCTGAGCTTTGACAATGTGGGAACTACCCAGTACAAAACTAATTCTGTCAGAGCACTCATGGTACATTTTTGCTGTAATATTAATTTTTGGTTTCTAGTTCTAATTTGCTGCAACATTATGGGCTTGTAACTTGTCATTGTTGCTCTGGGGTTTTGGACCAGTAATGAAAGCAAAGAGGGAGTACTTTAGGAAGGTTGTTTTACACTGTGAAGACTGAATATTTGATAAGTTGGTGGTTTTTAATGAAATACACTTGACTGCAGGA
This sequence comes from Coracopsis vasa, assembly GCA_026283785.1. NCBI lineage: Eukaryota > Metazoa > Chordata > Aves > Psittaciformes > Psittacidae > Coracopsis > Coracopsis vasa. Next base: position 22,030 of record JANHGB010047973.1, read on the forward strand.
TCTTTGTATTATGAGAGCTAATTGTAATTAGTCCTTTCATGGTTTTGCAGCTTGTGGAAAGAAGGGTTAGCTGGATGGCAGAGCATAGAGGAAGTGAGCAGCACATCACAAGAAGCACAGTTTACCAGAGATGCCAGGCTGCTGGTTGCTGGGCTGCAGCGTAGGTGCCAACCCAGTGTGTCTGTTATATTCAGTTTATAACATGGCAAATCGGCTTGGTGCCCAGAGCAAAATGCACTGAAATCCTGTGTAACTTAAATTGAGGGCTAGTTTCAGTATGGCATTGTTACTGGTGCAGCTTTCTCTAACAGAAGAGCTATAAAATACTTTATGCCCACTGTACTTTTTGATGCTTAAAGAAGTTGTTCTTGTGTGGACATTTCTGATGTTCTGACCCTAGAGCTCCTTGCTGCTTGCTCCAAGGGTAAGTGCAGATACAGCACTGCCAGGATTCGAGTTTACAGAGATATTTGTTATTTCTGTGGCATTCCTGCTCTATGAATAGCCACAAAAATCTGGTCATAAGTACGTATCCACTTCAAATGAAAAAGAGACGGGTGCTAACACGTGGGTGCTGGAAATTCATGCTGCCATGCTTTGAGGGCTGACTACCACTGCTGTCTATCTGCCATGCCAACAAAAGCTGCTGTGTCAAAACACAGCCTGTGTATCTCTTCTTATACCACCACAGTTTGGATCTTGCATTCCATTCACAGAGCTGAAGTTACTTCCACTTGCATTTTCTGTGCAGAGGGGCCCAATCTCAAACCCAGCTGGAACTCGGTGTGGCAAGAGGTGGGATTTCAGCCCTCACCACCTTTTCAGCAGCTATGGTTGATTTTGGTGGAGCTCAGAATTCCAGGTGAAGCTTCAGTGGAGATTGTCATCTTGTGCTCAAGCCACCTGTCCTGGTTTCAGCTGCGACAGAGTTGACTTTTTCTTAGTAGCTGGTGCAGTTCTGTGTTTTGGCTTTAGTCTGAGAATAATGTAGCCATGACACTACCTCTTGGCCCTAGGTTTTCCACACAAAGCAAAGCATGGCCTGGATTCACTCTACCTATATTTGCTCAGATGCCTAAATGGAGGTACTCAAGTGAGAACCCTGTCATACCCTGCTCTCTCCAAAGTCAGGGAATAGAGACGGGAACCTCAAAGGATGATTCCTAGGTGCTCTGCTTGTTTCTCTCCATCAAATACATGGGAACCTAAGGAAGTAATGATATTAACTTGGATGTTACAAGTGCATAGATGAATCTGGGATAAGCATCACTCACTTTGAATTTTTCTACTGTGTTTTTTTTTTTAATTTGCTGAAACATAAAATACACATGCTTTGACTAAATTTTGACTCTTCACAACTGCCTCACACTCTACTGTGAGCCACCTTCCGATCACTATAAATAGCACTTTCTGATTCTCCATGTGCGCACTTGTAGTGAAGGTGCTGAAGCCACAGCAAGAATCTGATATTGCCTAGTTTAAATACATTACTTAATCTGCTCAGGATTAAGCCAAAGGAGACTCATTCTTCAGGCAGTTTCCATTTTGATGTAATATTTACTTTAAATGAAAGGCCATGATTCTGTTCAAAGACATGATTTCCCCCTCTCTTCCCTGCTGTCATTAGAGTCAGATAACAGGAAGAGACAGTAAGATAACTGCCACTTATTTGGATTTCACTGAAGCTTTCAGGCAGAAATGGGGACGCCAGCCAGAGCCAAATCAATTCATTTGAATGATTTGTTGATTATCTGTGTTACTTGTTCCCTGATTATCTTGCTTGGTGTCCAGGACTAGCTCTATGCTTTTGGGCTTGGGTTGGCTGTTTATTTTAACCTATTATTTCTAGGGAATATTCTGCATTACGAGCAGCACACTCCAGTCTGTAGAGACACGAACAGTTGGCACTGGAAAAAATGAGGACTGGTATGTTAATAACTAATTGACACAAAAAAGCTTGAGGCATCTTAACTTGTTGGTGAAACAGGGCTAATAAAGTAGCCTTTGATAGCTCCTTTCAAGACTATAGCTTGAACATTTGGATCACTGCTTTTGTGTCATAATTAATATTTAAATTATGGACATTCCAAGAGCTCCCTGCCAAGATACACTGAACAGGACACTACATGGATCATCCTGAAGAAGAATTTAGCCTAAAAGACCAGTCAGGGAACAGGTGAACAGGCACGGGCAGGAGTGGATGCAGTGATCTGAGCTCCAGCAGCAGCATGCCAGGGCAAAGGTAGGTGTTCAGGTCTACAGTTTCAGTCCAGAGCCTCTGGACCACTAGACTAGAGGTCTTCTCCCTCCCCTGGCTGACAGCACAGTACTACTGTAGTCACTGCTACATCCTTCACTGCGAATTCATGTTCTCCATCCCAGCAGCACTCAGACAAAAGAAAACAAAGAATCACTGCTGCTGCTAATGCTGGACTTGAATGTAGGATTTCCTTCCATAGAGCCTACCATCATACAGAACAAGGGACTATAGCAATGTATAGGAAGTCTGAGTTAGTACTGAGATGCTAAAGTACTGTGTGATAAAGCTGGAGTAGCAGACTGCTAATTTGGTTAGACTGTGCAGTCCGACCTTCTCCTTCCTGCAACCAAAGGGTCTGAAAAATTCTTCAAAATCAAATGGAAACATCCTGTACTTTGGGGCTTCTGGTGACAAGGAGAAAATGAAGCCTCTGAATTCTATCCTCTTGTATTGCCACAACCTTCCCAGTGAGGCAGGCCTTCAGCCAGCAGACAGTTTTCTGGCTTTTAACAATGTGCATTTTAACAACGTAATGTAGATAAACATTATACAGCTTTCTCCACAATAGAAATAAATCACTTGATTCTATTAGTTACCTTGCCTGAGTGAATTTGTCTGCAGTATTTAAGGGTGCTAGCACGCGGTCTGAGCTAATGCAGAAGTGGGGAAACAGAACTGTAACCAAAATGAGATTCTCTCATTCTGAATGATGCAGAAAGAAACCTCAATGACAAAGCAATACAGATGAAATCAGACTACATGTTTTCCAGCCAAGCACCCAGAACAAGAAATGAAAACAACTCATGATGCTATCAAAATTATGGGCCAGCTTTTCTTCCCTCCTGGACTGGAGTGACTGGTGCGGCCTGTGGGGTAAGGCTCCCTGGCCGGGTGAGAGCAAGAGCAATGGCCACAGGGCCAGGGATTGCTCCCTGCCTCGCCAGTCTGCTGTTCTTGTCTGTTCTGCTCTTCCTCACTGTGTGTGTGCATGTAAGGCTCTGCTTGTTTTGCTCATCAATCAAGACAAATTGAGAAGTCTGAGGAGAGACTGATAAACCAGCAATTATGGAGCAGAGTCAACAAGAAGAGATGGCACCACGTTGGCCAGTGGGAGAGTTTGTTCAGGGAGCGGAGAGTGCTCCAGCAACAGATACAACTTTCACAGCAAGATAACAGGTTTCTTCTTGACATCAGTCCCCAGTGAAGTCGATCCAACCTGTAATATCTGCAAAATCTAACTTTTGCCTGGGCTAACAAACCTAGCCGTCCTGAAGCTTTACAATATTCCATTTCAACTGTATGCTTTGCTGTAAACTTCATTTATTAATGTCAGCTGAATCAGATCTAATAAAAATGTCCAAAGAGGAATTCAGAAGTGTCAGAGTCAATTTTCATTTTAAATATTTTTTTTTTTTTAAACTTAGAGGCATCTGTTGACATCTGTGTCTCATGACGAGAGGAATATTAGAGCTGCTCTACTAAGACAGCCCATTACCTCCAATGTCTTCTTCCTGCCAGTGGCCAGAAGAGGCTTCTGAGGGGAGCTGTGTGAGAAATGGGCACTGATAGAGAAATCCTTTCCTGCCTTCATCAAACAACAGTGTAAGGGCTTCCTGAGCCAAACAGTGTGAGCAAGCTGTGTTTAATACTCATCTATGTACCTATCCTCTATTAATTTGTCTTCTCCTTTTCTAAACCCATTTGTACTTTTGGCATTCAGTGCTTCCCATGACAACAAGTTCCACAGTTTAACTATGCGTTGTGTGAAATAGTACTTCCTTTTGTTTGTTTTAAACCTACTAAAACAGAATTACAGGATGCACAACAGAATTGCATGGGCAGACTTAAATGGGAAGATAATGTGGAACAACAATGGAAAATCAGTCTCAGCGCAGAGAACTGGAAATCAGCTTTGTTTTTGCTTTACTCTGTCCACCAGTACATGGTTAGTTAGTACTTCCTATCGTTCCTCTCCCTGTCATAAATAAGCCAATTTACCCGATTAGTGCAAAGAGTTAGAAAACAATTTGAGCTCCATATAAAAATGCAATGTTTGTCTAAAAGGCGAGGTCCACAGTCTTCCTTTTCTCTTAGGGAGGAAAAGATGTGCTGACAGTTGTGTAGGGCAAGGAGAGCCTCTGAGTTTGCATTTGAATCTGCTAGGTGGTGTGGCGGTTAAAAACGTCAGTATGATTTGGGGCTTGTGGAAACACACCACAGGGAAAGGGCGAGCAAGCCTCTCTTCTTGGAACTGCCACGTGATGCATCTGGGAAAGGTGAGCGCAGTTCTCTGTGTCTCATTACCAGGAAGACAAGCTGGAGGAAGTTCAGAGAAGAAGAGCCAACTGTAGCTATGTGCTTGGAAGAACTGGCTGATGAGAAGAAGTACAAAGAGCTGACAGCATGGAGTTTGCTAGCCAACACTTAGGGAGTAAGATGACATAATAACTGTTAACTAATGTTTTAAGTGTAAACCTGCAGGAATGAGAGGAACTAGGTTAGTGTGGGACAAGAGAGTAGCATAGTAATGACAGGCTTAACAGAAAAAGAATGTAATAACAATACTTCATCATCCCTGGCCTTGCCACATGTCTGGATTTGACCTGGGCGTTCCAGGTCTCAGTGTGCAGGAGCACACAGGTTATGATGCTCTCACTCAGCAGGGAGAAGTGTGGGCACAAACCTGTCTGTGCCATTGCTCGCACTATAAAAAGGGGCTTGAGCCACCTGCTCCTGGCCCAGCAGAAAAGCCCACCTGGTGCCATTGGAGTTGCTGCTTTCCATGTCCCAAAAGCAGACAGAAACACTGTTCATGTTGCATTTGTGCTCCTACCTGTGGCAATGCCAGCAGGACTTTGACCTTGGTTCAGGTATTTTCTGGAGAATGGGTCAAAGTTAGGGTATAGGCAGATATGGAAAAACTAAACCTGTTTGGGCTTTATCCATAGGTCCACATGCAGTCCTAAGAAGATATTCATGTTGTGAAACCCATGGACAGGGAGACTGATGTGTCCTAAATATGAAGAAACTGTAGAAAATGCAACTGCAATATGGAATGAAAACACAACAGATTGCAACAGGCCCGTGTGGCAGGCCTGACCAGCATGGCTTCCTTCTGCTGCTTTCTGTGATTTTTGTGGTTATCTGGAGCATCCTGACTCTTTAGGAATTCACTCTTCAGTGATACAGACAGAAGCTTTGACAGGCTCTGATGCTCTCTACCAAACAAACCAGTTTATCTGTAGAGCACACTTATCCTGGCTAACTGACTTTAACATACATTCTTAGAGCTTAATATTTTACAGGTGTGCTATGAAGGCTGCATAAAGAGCAGCACCATGTTCCCCAATAGATTCAGTCCTGAGGTGAAATGTAACATCATTTAGCGTTTCAAAGAGACAAAACCAATAGAAAAGTAGCTTTGGAAACACAGAAATAAAGTGATGCAATGAGGGCTTGGTTTAGTCACATTGTAAAATTAAATTGTTTGTTTACCTTTAAAGGTAGGTGGTTCTGAACTGATTCTGTAATCGTCATTCAACTAAGCCTGCCTTTACTTATGGTCAGGTTTTCAGTACATCTGAGACTGCAGAAGACCTCCCTTTTTCAAGAACAAATCTCCTAGAAGGTAATGTAATGGCTGAAGTCAGGCAGGGTTCACCCAGTTCCTCCAGGCTGTCAGATGTTCTTCACAGACTAAACGTGAGTTACCTCTTCCTTCAGTTTAAAATGGTTATGTCATGTTAATTAACCCTGAAACTTTAATTTGCATTACTTTCTTTTTTTTTAAGAAATTTTAGGTAGTTTTTTTAAAAAATAACCGAAATTGTATATATTTCCTAAAGTCAGATCACACGAATTTAAAACACACAGCTGCACAGAGGGCAGTGTAGAATCTGTTCTTCTAAAAGGGATCTATTTCTAGTACATGTCAGTAATATTACACGAGGAATTGTTTTGTTCTATTATGATTCTGCACTTGGTGGGTCTCTCCCACAACCTACTGTGTCTCTGAAGTCTCTGTCCTGGTGAGCAGACTGCTTTCTGCATCTCCTCCCCAAATGTTCTACGTATCCAGTGAGTCTGAATGGGTTTTTAAAATCCCGTCTCTGTTCACATGCTGATTATGTCTATGGCTGTACCTTAACGTCTGAAGAACTGCATGGATTGGCTCGTGACCTATATATAACTTTTATCATTGTTTGAATGACCCCCACAAACTGCACTACAAGTTCCTGCCTTGGAGTCCTTGGAAGCCTACATGTATTTGAATGGTGGGATTTGCTGACTGCACTGAGGAAGGGGAGCCACAATGCGGTGTTCCTTCTCCAGGCATTTCCTGCATGTGCCTGCTCCAGCAGACGTAGGTGCAGAAGTTTGAGCTGTAGAGCTGCCTCTGAATTACTCTGCTAATTCAGCAGCCAAGCTGAACAGTGTACAAGCATATATTGAGGATGCAACACTAAGGTCTGAGTTGGAGTTTAACTGCCTCTTCTCAGCAGCTATGCACTATCTGTCTGGCTGCTGTGGACATTATTTAGACGCTTATTTACATCTTTTTATAGTAGTTTTGTTGTAGTGTTTTAAAGCAAGCATTTTAAAATAAACAAGGTGTGGTCAGAGACCAAGACTTGGATTAGCGTCTGCATCAGGTTTGGTTCTGATGTCACTGTTTGTCTTCAAGGAAACATCTGGGCTATGGTTTAGACTCTGCAACACTAAAACTTGTATGTCTGCACCTACAGTTTCAGGCCCCAGTACTAGCATGAGGTAAGATTATGAGATGGTCAAACTAAGGAAGGATTGAGAAAGAGCAGCTGCTCTGAAAAGTTAATCAAACCTAATTCTCAAAGTGCTAGGAAAGAACTGTAGTATTTTGAATACAGATTTTACAGATATATCCAGATTTTATATTGGTATATTTATTTTCATGACAAGCATGATGTATTTTTTGGTTTACTTTTACCAAAAGTGTGAGGAGTACATGTTGTGGATATTGCCATTCCAGCATATACTGCTGTCCCGGTTTCCAGGAGAATTCAGAAGTAATTATATTTGGTACAAAGCACCTTGCTATCAACCTGACCTCATGCCTACCAGGAGAGCTGTACTTTCAGCTGCACAAGCACTTCAGCAGCTTTCCATGACCAGCACTGCTGACACAGAGAAGCAAAGCACAGAAACATGATAGTTCAACCAAGAAATGTTTCCCAACCAGGCTCCAAGGAAGAAAAATTAAAAAATCCCCAAAGGCTATGAAATAAACTCAAAGAGTGCATGGGAAAGCCTGCAGCTTTCCAAAAGCATTCCCCCTATTTTCAGAGTCTGAAGGGACTTGAACAGTGATTTGTCTGACAGGTGGTTACTGCTGAAGAGGATGAATGAAACCAGACATTGCAAAGACCCACTCAGGATGCTCACCTACACCTTCCTTTGAGACAACTTGAGCTCACATCATTTAGACAGCCAACAGTGAATACAGAGCTGAAGCAAGGCTCTGTTTATTGAATGATGCATGCTTTCAGAACAGTAAAAATATCTTTCCAAGTTGGATGTCAATTGCCTCTATATCCCTTTACCTTCCACTTTGAGGAAAGAATTCTGGTTTTGCTTTATCTCCCACATCTTGTGGGTTTCTTTTCTGCTCCATGATAGTATCATCAGGGGCCAAACCAGAGCTGTTGGCAGAGCTGAATAATTCAGAAGTTAGTCTTTCCTGATTCTGCATGTGGAGTGGGGCAAAATGTGCAAAAGACAGCTTAGCTGAGCTTCCAGAAGATGTGGCATCCTCCTTAGTCCCCATCACAAAGCAGAAACCCATGTTGCCGGGTGCCAAATATTCTCTGTGTAGCTGAAGGTGCCACTGGTACTCTGAGACACTGAGATTTTCCCACTATCTGGAAACTCTGTAGTGTCATCAGACCTAGCAGTAACTCCCCTGCCACCTCTGGTGTGAACAAACAGAGTATAACTGGCACAATAAAGTCCTCTGTGTTCAGAGACTCGAGGCGGGGCACCATCTGCAAATGGTGCTGCTGTGTTTAATCAGTCAGTTCTGGGCTATGCAGTTTCCAGTACAGGGAAACCTCAGTTGAGGGGCAGGAGCAAGAGGGGACCATATCTGCCCTAGGGAAAATGATTCTTCCTTTAATTTCTGCCATTTAATATTGTACTTTACAAGATACTTCCATGTGCAACCATCAAGGCATATTCTGTCATTCTATTATGAAAAAATACATGATTTGCCTATGAAAATCATCAGCTTCAGTGGACTCCAAATGCTCTACTCAAGTTCTGAATTTGTCTCTAAGGCAATTCCTCCTTTAGCCTTTTAGTGCCAGTTCTAGCCAAGTATTTTGGCTCCTATCCGTGGAAATGAAGCCTTTGAAGAGTTTCTGCACCTGAGAGTCTAGCAATCTATTTTTCAGATGAGGACAGATTTCAGATCCATCTTTCTAACTCCACTGTTAAACAGCCATTAATAGTTAGCTAGATTGTTATTGTAAGCTTATATATTTGACTATTAACAGCAACTGTGTGTGCGCATCAGCTCCAGATAAAACAAACCTACCTGGGGATTGATTTTATGCTGCCAAAATGATAAAGTTTGTTAAAAAATGTAGAGTGAATGTGTAAGCTCTGGAAAACATTAACAAAAATAACTAAGTAATACTCCCTATTCATACCTAATTCCTACTGACATCAAATTTAGCTATGTGTACTTTGGACCCATTGGAACTGTTACAGTGAAAAATCACGCTGCCCAAGTCCTCTCTGAAATGTACAATATTTTGTGTCCTGATTACTCTGTAGAAGAAATAGATGTTTTGTCATCACTGTAGTTTAGGCAGATTCTCCATTGTCTGCTATCTTGTTATAGTCATTTATATCAACACAGAGTGGGTGTATGGTAGCCAGCAGTCTGTGTTCACAGCATTTTATATTCAGTTTGCACTTACGTAAATGATTGTGCAAGATGTGAGAGACAATCTAGCCCCTGGGAATTATATGTGTTTCTGGGTGTAATCTTTGTGTGTGTAGCCAACACATAAGAATATAGAGAAGTTTTAACATGTTACAGTTACCATCACCCCAAATAAACATAATTAACCTAGCAGCTTTCAGTTGCACTTTTAGGCAGGATCCAAAAGAGCTCATGGTTTCTGGTGGCAGATATAAAGGAAATATGAGCCTGTAAGGAACAATATATTGCTTTGTTTTTCATAGCATTATTCACCACATTCTCATAACGGTCAGGTAAGAAACTCTTCAGGCCAAGGAAGGGTTAGGAAAGTGCATTCCAAAAAACATTAAAGCCTCCTTAGTTTCATAGGATACCTCTTTGCAATTCAGAATAAAACTCTGGTGAATTATGTCACACTTCAGCTGAATTAAAATTCTGGTTTAGAGAAGCTGGTATCACAGTAATCACTAGGATAGCCCAGTCCAGAAAGAAAGTATTAAGCTACATTTATAACATGGGGCCATGTGTTCCTTCCTTTTACCACAGAGCCATAAATGTTGCATATCCCACTTTGCAAGTCAAGGTGTCCCAGAAGAGATATTAACAATATTGGGGGCTAGAGGAAATGGAAGCACCTTACCAATGTGCTCCCCTGAGGGTCTGGCATGTGTTGGCTTGGAAATCCTTGACAAGACTCAAAAGCACCACTAAAGCATTTTTGTAGCCTTTCTTTTTTTTCCCTTCTTCCTCAGAGCTCGTGGTAGCATATAGGCAAAAGGCACTTGCTGGTGGCAGCACATCTCACCCACAAATATTTAGTGCCAAGAAAGAAGAGTTCTTCAAGTCATCAGAGAGCCATGTCAGGCCATGCGTGGCTTAAACATTCACAAAGTGTCTCTGTCTCTCTGCAGAAGTTTGGGATCTTTATTTTGCCAAACTGTAAACCACAGTCCCAAGTGGAAGAGCAAAGGAAGAACTGAAGAGGCAATCCTTGACTGACTTTTTGCTGGACACTTTCATCTCCTGAAGTTTCTCCTGTGGTGGGGCACCATAGGTTTTTGGTACAAGGCAAGGATGTCTAAATGCCAGTGAAAAAAATCCGCTTTCCTCAAACCCAATGTTCAGGAACAGCTGAACCAGTTTTGCTGAAAACTTAAACATACTCAGTATGAGGCAGATTCCCTCAGCATAGATTTTTTTTTCCACCTGGATGATTTAAATTTGGCAAAATCATAATCAGATGAATATAGGGATGTAGGATGGAAAATGATAAGCTTCTGCCAGCTCTACCTAGAATAATAGCTCATATGTTGTCCACCCCTTTTTAGACCAAGATTTGTCTTGTTCAGCTGCTTCTAATGAATGCCTTGAAGATTGACCTATCTTGATGTTTATTATGGTTGCAAGTCATTTAGTAACTCAAATCATGACGGTGAGGAGGAGGAAGATGTGAGAAGCGAATATCTAACAGATGACTTATCTGGAAGACAGCAACACCAACTGACATCACCCCGCAACAAGCAGTGCCTCTGTCTGGAGCAGTCTGGCTTCCACGCAGTAGGAAAATCAGAGAGGTGAACTGCCTTCTATTTCCTCCTTGGAAGGTGTTCAAGGCTGTGGCCTCACCTCTCTTGGAAGAGGCATGAAATATTTTCAATAATGGGAACGGGTGGAATGGCTGCAGGCTGGATCCTCTTGGAAAGTGCCCTGTAGCATCGGTGGATGACGCCGCTGGTAGCCTGCTCCGGCTGTTAAAAGATGGACTTTGCTGGATTGCTCACTAATTCTGTACAGCCAAACGCAGTTATTGCAGCTAGGAATGATTCAACTCTGCTGTAACTCTCCCGAAGCCTGCAGTGTCAAAGAGGTGCTACTATGGGAGAAACTCCCGTTTTTGAGGGCAGAAACCAGGCAGGTACACGTTAGTGGCAAGAGAACCTGCGAGGCAAGGGAAGAGTTCTGAGCTTCGAGACTCATTTCACTTATAAATCACGGTCTAGTTTATGTATTCCTCAGAATAAGCTCTCCAGGAACCAGAAATCTTCCGTGGGGCATTTATCGCAGGTGATCAGCGGTGGGGTGGAAATGCCGCCTGGCATTTGCCACTGGTTTCGGAAGCGTTCATCGCCTCATTTCCCTACATTGGGGGTGGGTGGCTTGATTTTTTAAGTTTAGTTTTATTTTAACGCATTTTCCTGACAACAGACCGGCGCAGCCCCGCTCCCCTCCGCCGCTCCAGCCTCCCCCCCCGTCGTGCGCACCCGCGGTGCCGCCGTCCAGGTGTTTCACGTTATCGCCGCTCTGTAAATCCCGCTCACGAACACGGTCACACATAAACGCTAAATTAAGGCGGCGCTGCTCCCCCCGCCCCGGGGCTAGGGGCGAGGGACACCCGGCCACCCGCAGCCGGGACGCCGAGTCGGGCTTCGATGCCGCGTCCACGGGGCTCTCCGCAGCACCAAGCGGAGAGGCAGCGGCGGAAGGCTCCACAGCCCCACCGCAGCCCGTGAGCTGCCCGCTTCTCACCTCGACACCCGAGGCACCTGTGGGGCGCCGACTGTGGAGAGAAAGCTGCTCTGGTCTCCACGCAGCACGAGGTCTGAAAAAGGAGGGCTCAAGGCTGCCGAAGAGCGTGGTTGGGCCAGGCTTAGAGCACAGTCTGGGG
>JANHGB010047973.1:38611-57233 GCA_026283785.1 Coracopsis vasa
GTGTACCCCCCCGCTCTCCATGGGTGCAGGGAAAGGGAGACGGTTTCTTTGGGCCATCGCAGTGCAAGAGCAGAAGGAAGCAAAGGTCCTTTTTTTTTTTTCTTTCTCTCTTTGCGAGATAGACCAACAGGAAACACATTGACGGAAATGTTGCCAAAGCCCGTAGAGTGGCTTTCACTGGTCTCTCTGAGGTAAAAAATCAGAGGAGGCAAAAGATCAGTCTAGGAGCTGAGGGAAGTCAAAGCAGGCGAAGGAAATCAGCGGGCCCTGGACCCGGCGCATTTCCAGGCCCGGGCTCAGGCCTGGACTACCCGTGCACGCGTGTCCGCTGCCGGACGGTGACATTCGGCGCTGTTCCTTTCTTTGAAGGGAAGCCGCTGCTGTGGAGCCCCTTCATCCAGCGGCCCCTGCACAAGAGGAAAGGGGGGCAGGTCCGCTTCTCCAACGACCAGACCATCGAGCTGGAGAAAAAGTTCGAGACACAGAAATATCTGTCCCCACCAGAGAGGAAACGCCTGGCCAAGATGCTGCAGCTCAGCGAGAGGAAGGTGAGGCCTTGCCTGCTCCCCGGGGAACACCACCTCATCCCCGGGCAGTCTCCGGCCCCGCTGCAGCCCCTGCCGTGCGGCTGTCGGCCCCCGGGGACCCGGTCTGCCCGGCCCGTAGGGACAGCGGGACTGGCTGCCTCTCACTTTTTGTTCGTGGCTCGGTAAGGCTCCTGGCGCTTACCGGCTTCGAAACTACCCTACGCCTTCTCTCGTTGTCGTTGTTCAGGTCAAAACGTGGTTTCAGAATCGCAGAGCCAAATGGAGGCGTCTAAAGCAGGTACGGGGATGTTTCCGTTTCTATAGAAATAAGTATTTTAATTGTCTTATCTTATGCTGTGCTCGCCTATTCCAGGTTGTATGCAGAAGTCATCTGAAAGGCTGTTTAACCTCTTCACCTTGATTAAAAAGACAAATAGTCATGCTGGAAACCATGAGGGCTCGTTCAGGCAGCACTAACGTTAAAAGCTCCTAATGTAGGTCCTATATCAATTATACCGGGCTTTCACACACCACCTATTAAAACTCCACGCTAATTGTTTTGTAAACCCATATGTTATTTAGCCAATTAACGTGGAGAAGATAAGTAATTGTCAGCAAATTACTCGGGCAGTTGTTTTGGAGAAGAATATTTACCGGTCTTTTAAATCGCCGTCTCTTAATAAACACAGGACGATTTATTCTGCAAATGTAAGGAGAGGCAGGGACACATGCCCTGTTTGTTTTGAGGAGCCGCATGGAAAATTGCGTAGCTTTTACTTTTCCCGTACAAATAGTTACAGTGTATGAGGCGGAGAGGTTGGAGCGGTTTCCCTTCACATAGAAATTGTGCTCAGGCAGATAAATCCTTTTTTTTTTGTTATGGCCCAGAGGGCCTGATCCTGCCCGACTCGACCAGATCGAGGTCCCTGGGCTCAAGGATTTGTGAAAAATCCATGCGTTGTGGCCTGAGCCTGGCTCCAGTAAGTGTGACATGGACGGCCGAGTTTTACCGGTAAAGCAGCCTTTAATATAAATAATAATAAAACTAATCACAGTGCCACGCTCTTAACGTGTTTGTTCTGTGACCTTCCCTCGGGTTTAACCCGTGCTTCAGTTGAATTTTTAATCAAATCCCTTTACTCTGGTGAGAGGCAGGCTGGGTCCCTGGTGCCTCCTCGACAGGCCCCGACCCACGCCGCAGTGTCCAGAGATCTCGCTTGGGATCTCGGCCATTTTAAGTCATTTCCTCCTTTTCATTCAGTCACATCCATTTCTCCGAGCCCATACAGTTATATCATGGGTACGTATCTCTGCCTGCTATCCCTCAAGAGTATCATTTCATGCATCCTTAGGGAACTGGGTTCCCCAGACAGCTGCTGACCCAAGGCTACTCCTGCCTTCAGAAACGGGGTTTGGTTTTGGTTTGCTTTTAATTAAATACTGAAGTTTAGCTTAATTAGTAAATTTTTCCCATTTGCTTTTGGGCCACTGATGGATTTGGCCTCCCTCCTTTTACTGTTGGGTATAATTAAAGAAAGATCAGGGCAGGAGGAAGCTGTGTGTCAGTGTTTGTAGACTCATAATAAACATTTGCTTTGCTAAAGACAAAAGTTCAGAGGTTCCTGGGTTCCGGCAGCTCCTGACTCTTTTGAAGTGGCTGCGATAACCATCGCTGAGGAGCCTTATTCTCAGCAGAGGCCTCTGTGGCTGCTGGGGAGCAGGACCAGAGCCGAGGCTCTCACCCAGCCCTGGCCCACTCGGGCAGGTTTATAAGCAGGAGGACCAGTGAGTAGTGGGACACCTGCATTTTCCTGCAAGAAACCCAAGGTGGTTTTACCACCTAGCACAGCTGAAATTCCCAGGCCTCCTGGCTCTGTGGCCTGTATTTCTATATAAAGCAGTCTTCTTTCATTGCAGGAGAACCCTCAGGCCACCAAAAAAGAAGAAGTGGAAGGTGCTGACAGTCACAGTGACCAAAGGCCGGAGAACTGCCCGACCCCAGAGCAGAAGGGTAAGGAGGTGTCCCTGGACGGCTCACAGTACATCCCCTCGCCTGCCTCACAGGAAGATCTGGAGTCAGATGTCTCTGAGGATTCTGATCAAGAAGTGGACATTGAAGGCGATAAAGGCTATTACAATCCTACCCACTAATGGCCCCACGCAGAGAGTGGACCCTAACTTGGCTTGCACTTTACCAGGGGCTGGTTTGGAAGAATATTATGCTAGAGGAGGAGAAAACTTTCACCATTCCACTGAAAGCCAAAAAAAAACCAACCACCACCCAACACCAAATAGACTCATTTTATAATAAGCAGAGAAAGAAAGATGTATTTTCAGCAAATGGTAATTTTTTTGCAGATCTCTAATTTGGTTAAAGGAACATGGTTTGTATTTAATTATTTGTAAGATATATTTGTACATTAATCGATGTTCTAACTGGAATATAATACTGTCCTTACTTGTGGAGGGTCTGAATCAACTACTGTGGGTGATCAGGCAAAACTCCTCTCTAACTAGTATGGAAGTGAGTATGGATTGCAGGCCTAAGCCCTTTCTATGTGTAAACAAATGTAGTTTAAATAGGTAAATTTAAACACCCTTTGCAAGCAGGGAAACACATTCTGTGAAATAGGGAGGGATTTGACCATCCCGACAAGTGCCTTACGCTCACACCCTTTACCTGCCATGGTGCTCTCTACTGAGACATCCCTCTGTTCATCAGGTAGAGTCTTTTGACAGATTAATTTTTCCTCTTGCATGAGATGAAAGGTGCCTTCCAGATTTTCAAGGACTTTGCCTCCCAATCTGGATAGTTCCATCTGCAGGGAAAGAAAAAAAAACCCAAACATTTTTCTTCTTGAAAAATCTCTAGCGCTGTTTTTACAGATTTCATATTTGAGAAGAAAATGCGGGGAGTGATAGGGCCCTGCTGTGGGAGGGTAACTAGCATCAGCTGTGAGGATCAGTGGGACACAGCCCTTCCCACAGCCCTGGGAAGATAATGCCTATTGTATACATATCTGCTTCTGTACATACTCGTTTTCTTTAAAAGTCTTGCGGTTTTATACCTCACGTTGTTCATATTTTGTACATATTTGTTCAATGTCAAAAGAAAAAAAAAAAAAAACGCAAACCCTGGTATTTAATTTTTGATGGACTTGTCCGTAAAATAAAACTAAACTCTGCAACACCTGCCATGCTGGCAGTCCAGTTACTGGCGGGAGAATTCCCAAACCTTTCCCCTCACAGCAGTGCCTCAGGCGTGTTGTAATCGGGCTTTTCCCTCCTGTCCCATCCTGCAGCTTATTATTATTTAACGTTTTTGCTGTTTTTCCGGCCGGCCACCCCGCGTCTCGGTTTCGCCTGTACCCGTGCGCGCACGGGAAAAAGGCTGCGCGGCGGTAGGAAGAGGAAAGCCAGGTCCGCGAGTCCCGGCTGGGAGAGCAGGTGTTTATCCCAGAATCGCACCTACCCTGGGGGGCCGGGAGGGTGAGGGCTGGAGGAGGAGCGGGGCCTGCTCGGGGCCGGGCATCGACCCCATCCGGGGCAGCCGCTGACCCGCATGAGTCAACAGTGGTCATTCATCGGCCTTTCTCCGAAATTATGCCAGCCCGGGGGCGTGCGGAAGGAGCGTGAAACCCTGGGAGCCGGGAAAATGACCTCCCTGACCGGGCATCCCTGGGTGGGCACCCCGCGGGTCAGTCCGCACCGTCCGGGGCTTCGGGCCCAACCCGGGCGCCGCAGCGAGCAGCCGGGGACAGGGACGTGCCCCGGCCAGGGGCCACGGGGCTTTTAGTGCCAGGAAAGGATTTTAGAGAGCAGCAAGTGACTCTGCTGACTGGCAAGGGGCGGACGGCCCTTAGGGCAGCAGGGGCGTCGCGTTTGAGCGGGTAAATGCTTCGAGAAGTAGCCGAGTTTTCTGAATAATTGAGTGGCTTTAGCTTTGGTTTATTTTTTTTTAAACTGCGTTCATGAACGGAGCCCGAAAGCATGAAGTAAACTGGGAGGTTGCCGCTTGTTCGTGCCCGCTGGGAAAAGGGAGAAGCCTCTTGCCGGTCCCTCTCGCACGGCAGCCCCGGTGACCTGGGCACAGGCCCCATGGTGGTTTAAGGCTACCCGTGACAAAGGAACCCTCGGGATGCACCAGGCCCGTCCCTGGGAGTTTCTCCACCCTTGGGCCGGGAACGAGTTCCAGCGCGGTGCTCGCGAGGCGTGAGCAGAGCCGTCGGGAGCGTGAGCCGTCGGGAGCAGAAAGCAGGCTCCGCTGAGAAGGAAAACACTTTTCCTTGCTTCGCCTTTTCCCTTGCTAGGTGTTTCGGTAGCGGATCTCAGCGCGGGTCCCGGAGGGGACGGGAACAACCCGCCGACAGTCTCTCTTCGGGGCTGAGCTGCGGAGTGGGATGTAAGGAGCCGGGCCTCGACTGGGCTCCGGTAAACCCTGCTGCTAAGCGGCTCGATACCGGTATCCCCCTGCCGGGGCAAGCCGAGAGCCAGCCGCGTTTAAAGGCTTGCAGGGCCCGATGTAATGATAGGGGAGACGGGGGTTGTCCCTCGTTAGAGCCAGGCGCTTTTGAGGGCTGGCGGGGGATTCGGCGTCTCCCTGCAGGTGGGGAGCGCAACTGCATCGTCTGCAGCCGCCGGGCCGGAGATGTGGATTTCCAGGGTGTCGGGACAGGTGACAACAGCGCTGTCACCCAGGCTCGGTTGTGGAAATGCCCCTGCTCCCCCCTCCATTCCCGGGGAGAGGGCTCACCCAGGGGAGGGGACGGTTGAGCTGCCGGCCAGGACTACCCCCAGTGACACCCAGATCCCTTTTCCACAGTGAGGGAGACCCGCGTGGGAATGCCCACGGCTCTCCACGTGTAGTCTCTTCTCGGCAGCAGCAAAACAGACAAAACACTTTACACAGTTCGGTAAAACCTTCGAACCCGTTCCGTGCCACCCTGGTTTTCCCTATTTGTTTGCCTGTTGGCTATTTCATGCCGAACTAGCACGTATGACCTTTCCAGCACAACTCCTGTCTTGTTTTCGACTTTTTTATCAGCCGATTCAACTTGAAAATGGTTATCATTTAGCAGAAAAACAAACAGAAAAGCACATTTTTGTAAGCAAAACGTTAATGATTGGAAGAATTGCACCAATTTCAGCCTGACAGTGTGTGATTAATCCTCCGGGTCAGGTACTTATATTTTTAGTCATTAGGTTCGTCGGCCTTTGATATGCAGAGC
Organism: Coracopsis vasa; assembly: GCA_026283785.1. Taxonomy (NCBI): domain Eukaryota; kingdom Metazoa; phylum Chordata; class Aves; order Psittaciformes; family Psittacidae; genus Coracopsis; species Coracopsis vasa. The sequence continues at coordinate 44,367 of JANHGB010047973.1, forward strand.
TGTTTCTATCCTCGTAGGATATCGACCCGGCCGCCTATGTACTTTGACTCCTTTACACAGCACCGGGCACGGCCGCCGGCCCGCAGGATGCCCGGAGTCCCCGGGCGGGGGAAGCCCGTTCCAAAGGCAACGGTCAGAGTCACCCCGGCAAGTGGGCAGGGGTCCCCTTGACCCGCGGAGGCCACCACGAGAGAGCGAGGCAAGGCGAGTCCAGCCCTGCGGCCGGCTCACGCATGGGGCAGCTCTCCGAGGGCTCCTCGAGTGCTCCCGGCTTGTGTGCCCAGGGGAAGGAAAGTGGTTGTACCATGTTTGCAATCCTGGACACTTTAAACCTTCACACTGAAACGGTCAGAGCCTCTTGTGTAATAATAGGAAATAATAACTTAGGATTCCTAATTGTTTGCTTTCACTGAAAAGCACCTTCCTCTGGTCATATCAGATAAATGGAGGGTTTACTACTCAGTTCAGTGGGCAACAATAAATTGCATTAGGCCGTGAAGAAATTTGCTATTAGATGTCTTCTCAAAGGATGAAAGATCAAGACAGACAAAAAAAAACCCTGTGCATGAATATTGCTGTCTTTCAGCTATATAAATATGTATATATAAAGGTTAGATTTTAAAAGCACTCAGCACATGAGAAAGCTTTAAGATAGACAGTGCTGAAAACCTGAAATAAGCATTAACAGCAGGTCAGAGCATGCTGGTCTGACTCAAGCCAATTTCTTATTAACATTTAATGGTGGTTTGGCCTTAGCAAGGACAGAAAGATTTTGTCCAGGTTTGTAGGTGACAACAACTGCTTACCAAAGAGCCTTTGCTGACTGTGAAGTCTATGTCTTATTCTGAATCATGGACTTCGTTGGCTGCAGGCCTCATGTGCATAGGAGATTTGTTGTATTCCTATTTATTCAAAACAGGAAATCAATGTGTATTTCTAAAGGATTTCAGGTGGTGCTCACCAAGGCCAAGAAACCTTGACAGGATCCTGAAAAAGCCTCATCATGGTAACTTAAGTGGTGTCATTTCACAACTCCATTGTTTAAGAGCTATTTACAAATGACTACTAAATGCAGGGAATCTCAAGCAAGTCCAGACTGTGTTAATTTGGTCACTTGGAGTTATATCAGCAAATTGTTATTTGGTGGACTCTTTCAATTGAATTGGTGACTTGTGAGTTTTCCTGTGAATGTCAGATACCCACCCAGGTCATAAAGGTGTAATCTCTATTTGGATTAATTGAGGTGCAGATTTTATTCCTATGAGACTGATACCCACCTCTTCATAAAAAAAGGCCTGACATTAAATGGTCAGAGAGGCTGCGCTTAAGCTTGTTCTTCAATTGTGGTACTAATTTCCTCCCACACTCCCCTTTTTTCTTTCTTTCTTTCTTTCTTTCCTGAAAGTATTAAGATGTCAAAGATGCTAGTACAATTCTGGGAAACAGTTACTCTAACTTGTTTACTCTCCAATCAGCTTGGTAGAAGCAAACCCGTGTAAGGATATGTATTGGTGACTAAGAATTTATCTGCTGACTTTGTAGAAGACAATTATTACAATGGGTATGTGAGCATGCATGAGGGCTGGACATTTTCAAGTAGCTGTTTACAGGGAAGATTAGATCGAGGGTTTTGAGTATATTTCAGTAAAAACAAAGTCAAAGTTAAAACGAATTGTTGTCTGGAGGCCTGTAGGAAATGAGTCGGTGCTCACAGTCAGCTAGAAATACTAATGCTAAAGACAGGGTGAATTTTGTGTTTGGTTAGGCAAATGATTTGAGTTAAAAGATTGAATGGAAAATGAGCTGCCATCTCATCAGCCTTAGGGAAGGGGCAATTTCCAGAAGACCTAATTCAATCAAGCTTATTTAAGGACTAAAAATCCCATCTGACAAACACATAGATCTCAATACCTTTAACATGATTTTAGCCGTCTGAGTTAGACAGCCGGGAGCCCAGACTATGACCTGCTAAAACTGAGCAGAAGATGATTTCAGTATACTTCTAGTAGGGTTTGCTTTTGAAAAAAAGAGGGTCTGATTGAACTAAATCTACTGAAAAAAAAAAAGATCTTTTCTCCTGTCTAGACAAGGCCTTCAGGTTTTCCCCGTGTGTCAATCTGTGCCATTGCTTTGAAGACCTATGTGGAGAAACTTCTTATTGTTTCCTATACTATAATTCTCCTTGGCTGTTTCAGTGGGACTTCCCATGAGCGTCTTAAAAAGTATTCTGTCATTGTCTAGACAGGTATAAAAGTTGTATTTTTAGAATGACTTAGCAAACACTTTTTAACACCTTTTAGCATTTGACTTGTTCTATCTGTTCAAGGTTTCAAAACATGTTAATCAAGCTGCATTAGACAATATCTCTAAAAACACAACTTTTATCCTAGTCTAGACATACTGAAAGAGAGTACTTGTCCTGGGACACACACACATGGGGGTTCAGCATTTGAAAATGAGTCAGGACTGTCCACTACCGTGCAATTGTACCTCAATGACTTACTACAGCTATTAGGATAAAGATCACAGGTTAAAAGGGGAAGAAGCAACTTTGCTTTATACACATCAGTTCTTCCACTTCCTTCTCTATGTAAGAAGGAAACCTTTTACCCAGCCAAAACCCTAACCTAGCACACAGTCAATCAGAAAGCAGCTCAGATCTGTTGTACACCTAAGGTATAGAAAGACCCTGTTCTGCAAAAAGCTGGGGCAGTGGCTGGGGTTACCCTCCAGTGATTTGTCCTCCTGGTTGTCACCAGACCCCTTTGGTTCTGCCCTTTCCAAACCTACATTGAATGAAAATAGCCAAAGTTAGTGCAAGCGGTTTAAAGGACGGTAACACTTCGAAGAAAAGGTCTGCACTATGTTGGTTCATTTTGGCTGAAGGGTGTCAGAGGTCTACTGGCACATCAGAGAAAGTTTTGCTAATTGATGGATTTTAGTTGGTTGCTTTGGGGCTCCTTGCTAGTAAGACACCGAACTAAATTTGGCTCTGAGCATTCAGTGCCAGTTAGATGTGGACAGGAACTGTGAATGACTTGCTCTGTTGTTTGAAAACAATCACAAAGTGGTATAATCGAGGGTGGGAACAGTCAAGGAGGAGCTGTCCTGTGAGTGTAAGAGGCCTCAGGGGCTCAGAGGCAAAAAAGCAGGACTGGATGATGGCTCTGAAGCCCCAACAGCATCCTGGTGCAGGCAGTGGAGCAAACCAGGAATTTTTTCTGAAGTTTGTTAAATGACAAAGACAAATTTGCCAAGTTACTATTTTGGGTAAAGTGCAGAGATTGCCCTGGCAGTTTGGCAAGGACCAGGCTGTAGCTTTTGGTAAGATTTTGGGATAACTTAGGGGTCAGCACACCCGCCTAGGAGATGGGTGGTGTCTGCCCTGCCAAGCTAAGCCCACTTCTCTGGCTTTGCCCCTGGGGGCTGCCTCAAGCAGCGTTGGCTCCATCACTGGTGTTGGGCCTGGAACAATATTGTCTCCTTGGTGCAATAATCCTCCCCAGCTTTATGAGCATCTTACCCCAAGTTAAGTGCCTGATTTTATTCAGTGGGGCAGCAATGATAGTGGCAGCAGCAGAGATGGACACTCTTGGCAGGTTCTGCCACCTGGATCTCACCTCTGTGAGAAGGCAGGAGATACGCAGCACTTCCCCCAAATCCCACCCCTTTACAGTAACTCTTTTTGGGAAGCTGAAGATTGAACCCAATCAGATCACTAGTTGCTTCTGAAAATCTTGGTCAGAAAAGCACACAGGTAGTCTTCACGTTATTCACTGTTTCTCATGCTGTCGTGCGAGAAGACAATGCTGACGCTGCAATAGCTGAATAGAAGACACCCATTTTCTGCCAGTGCTGCTCTCATAATGAATGTTGTTCATTCTTGGCACTGGTTTGCTCCCCCAGCTACCTCCCCTTGCCCCAGATCTTTGGGAGTGTCTAGGTGGTCAGGGTATACTTGCAGAAAGTGCAGGTGGTGAATATCAGCGTATCTTAGAATATATTTATGCCTTAATTTAAAAACAAAACAGACAAAACACCTTACACTGGAAAGTCACTAATTTACCTATTAACATCTCCATATTGCACTGCAGTTTTTCTGCCTTTTTCAACAAATACCTTATTTTTATCTGCAGCAAAATATATTCTACCTGCAAATGGAAACAAATGATTCTGCTAGAAAGGAGAATTATGCTACGACTACCTGCGGGTGACAGGACACCAGAACTCCTCTGAATGTAATGTGTGGTGTCATACCACTGCTCAATTCCAGTCTTTTGCAAGACAGAAGTTGCCTGTGTTTCAAGTAATAAATATAATTCACTCATAGTTGCAGTTTGGGAGGGCAATTTATATTGATTCACTATCAATCACTCCAAAATGAGATTGCTGTGTTGTAATATAGCACTTGGAAGGGCTTTCCTGACAAAATTATTTTATCTTCTTGTGCATTTTTTTTTCCAGAGATGATACTTTTGCCTCGTGATTGTCTCCTGAACTATTAATTGCATGATTCATTAACACAACCTGTACAATCTTATTTCCTATATGTAATCAATACATCTAACATTGTCAAGAAGCACTGCCTGAAGCACACTGGATGGTATTTTAAAATGGAGAGTATAAGTTATTTGTTGGTTACACTAGAACAAGCGTAGGATAAATAATGCCATTAAATAACGCCATTAAATAACAAATGAATTAAGGCCTTATTTTTCCTTAGCTGCTTATGGAATCTGCATTACTACATATTTTCCATTACTTGCAAATTACACCAGACTAATTGAATAAATGCTTTAAAATGGGTCCTGAACACTGGTTTAGAAGCACAGAGGAAGTGGTTTCTTAGACAACTGCTACCCACATATTGATTTGATAACAGAGAGGTGGAGAGACGAAAATGTTTGTGTTGATGTACAGAGCTGTTGATTGTTTAATTGAAGGTAAAACTTTTAGCTTCACTAGTCAATTACCTGATCTCATTAAGTTCTTAAAAGTCACTAAAATACCATTCTGGCTGAACCAGCTGCACTTTGCTACTATATTGTCTAAAGCATTAGGAAAATAATTTGCTAATGGTGACTTACAAGTGTAAACATATGATATTTTTAGCATCTGAATAAGCTTTCTCCATGTGAGAGATCTTGAATGACTACCAGGCACCAGGTATGTAAAGACAAAGAAGGATATGAAATGTGGTTTTATGTTTGCTCAAATGAACTGTATACTTCTAAGTGTTTTAAGGCTTTGTCTAAATATTCAAACCTTGTCAACGGAGTGTATGATGGAAGAAGAAAATCACAATTTCTTGACATTAAAACCTTTTCAAATAAAAATGTAAGAAGTTTTTCAGTGTGTGGCACAAAACAGAGATTGTTTCAAGGATAAATGTAAACTAAGACAGCACTTGGCATCTGTGTAGTGGAAGAAGCCCCATGCTGTGAAGATGCTATAGCTGCCAACATGGCAGCATAAGGTAATGGTGCTCTGGAGACTTCTATATGCCATGGTGAGTGCGGTACTGACATAAGCATTACGAGTAATGTGAGGCATTTTATCCATTTCCAGACATCACATGAACATATTCGTTCAGGTTAACACATTTTCATTTTGCAGGAGGACTGTCCCAGACAAGGTAGGTGATCAATCAGTGGTTATACAGCAATGTGAGAAGCTCTTTTCAAAACCTATGTACCAAGAGTTCTGCTTCCTCGCATACTTTTGTTTTGTTTTTAGACCAGTTCATAGAATGACAGCTGGTTTCCTTGCAGAAGAAGGAGTCTGGGATTAATTTCTTCATTCTTGCAAGCAATGTGACTTCACTCACAAGAACTTGATGAACTCTCAAAAGGAGCTAGACATGTTTTCCTCTCAGTGCGAAGATGTAACAAGAGGTTATGAATCAAGTTCCAGAATGAGAAAAAAGGGTAATGGTAGATATTAGTAGTTGAGAAATAATTTAGAACAAATTCAGTAACACCAGAGTTTCACAGGTTTTGGGGTTATTCCCAGTGGTTGCTGTTCCTGGTTCTGTGCCAACCTGCTACCTCTTACAGTCTCTCAGGAGTCAAAGATGACTCTCAAAATATGAAGAAGGAGCAAAAGCACATAGCACTGATGAAGAAAGGTGCTAATTCCACAACCTTAGAGCACATGCCTCCAAACTTCTCAGGAAATAAAATAATTATCTTCCAATAGTTATGTATTATATCTTGAAGTTCCCATACATAGCTCCCAAAGTACCTGTATGCCTGTTACTTAGGCTTTTAGGTACCTGAACTGAGGTGCAAAGTGCAAGGCAAATGGAACTGCTAGTATTGTATTTTGAGGTTATGTGAATTGGCAAATGGATTCTGCATGAGGCATTGATGTAAATTATGAAATCAGCCCCACATTCTAAGGCATTCACAGGGAGTCTTCCTTAATGTTAAAGTAGGTATTTTATGTTGCAAGAGTATCATGAAAAAGGCAAAAAAACTTTTCAATAAGACAACATCATTTTATGTCTTTCAGACTGTGAAACTACTCAGGGTCTGGTTTTTGGTTGTTTTGTGGGTTTTTTTAGGTTGTGGGGAGGTGAACGTTTTAGTCCTGCACCTCTCTACATTGACTGTAGAATTGGGCAGAAAAAGTAGGATCTGTGTAGAGCTACTCTGTGACTCACTGATGCTGTCAAGCCAGATGAATCTGTTATGCCAGTGTTACTGTGACCAACCTGTCTTGTCCAAAATGGTACTGAAACTTTCTCAGGTTCAAATAGCACAAATCCATTTTCAGAAGGAATAGGGCCAGTATAACTTGGTTTACCATTGCAGTTTCTGGAATGATAGCAAATTTGGCTGTGATTTGTTTACGGGAACAATTAAACCATTTTAAACACTGATTCAAAGGCGTTTCTTGGTGATAGCTGCTATCAAGAGTGGGTTGACTTCCTACTTGGTAAGCGGTCCAGGAGAGCCATCCTGGTGGAAATGGGGGCCTGGGAGCTCTCCTCTGAGCAGAGTACATAGGAAGCCCTGTAGTGAGAAGCTATAAGAATAGCTGGGCCTAGGAATGTGCACTGGGCCAAGTATTTGCAGAACTGTTCTGAGCTATCGTTATGCTTAAGGTCTTTGTAGTTTTGAGATAAGAAACTGAGGAAACTGAATAAAAGCAACTACTCACCAAAAGAGTGTGTTGTATAACAATATCACTTTCGTGTGCAATCTCCTCCCCTTACAGGCTCTGAAGGAGGCTGCCTCACTGCTGTTGTTAAACAACTTTTGGCGTGTTTAACTGGCATTAAAGTCCATGCATCTTCTAAATGCCAAGTATCTCTTAACCTGAACCCTGAAGGACACATGCTGATACATGGCTATACATTTACAAGACTCCTTTGCAGAACAGAATTCTGAAGAAGAACCAAGGTGTAATTTTCTTGAATATTTAAGTATTTAATTCTAACTCCATCTTTTTAAGCTCTTCTTAGTTTTTGTTTGTTTTTCTTTTGTGTTTATTTTCAGTGATATTCCCTTTTATTTTCATAGTATGAAAAACTTTGATAGCATGAGCTACCCCCTACCAAATCCCACAGTTTGCATTAAGTATTGATTTATGTGGCAGACTTAGCTAGGAGTGTCAGTCCAGACAGGCCTTATTCCTAATCAATAAATAAACATTTCCTAAAATGAAGATGTTAGGTGACCACTTATTTCGTGTCTTTCTTCTTTTTTCATTTGAGTTGAGCTCATGCTCTTTTACACAGCGCTGGATTGCATTTAAGCTTTCTAAAGCATGTTCTCTAGAAAAGTAACCATTACAGTGCAGTGCATTTTGAAACTACAGAGTCTGAAGTCATTGTATGTGACAATAAGACACATTTCTCAAACTTCTGTCTTCCAAGAATCAGCTAAAGCATAATGCTGGGAATATAATGAATAATGAATAAAGATATTTCAGTGATTTGTGAGGATTTGTCTCATTCTATTTCTAGATATGAGTAGGTAATTAGCTAGCCTATAAATATATATACATTTAAAAGCAGAATTTCCTTATGCCCATTAAGATCAGTAACACGATACAAACAACTGTTTTATCTCAGCAATAATATTTTCTCTAATTAAGTACATCTTATTCCCAAGATAATAAACTTTCTGAAAAGCCTTTTCATATGATCACTCACAAATATTAAGGCTTTTAATAGTTCTATCATTCAAAGCTTATATTGCCTAGACAACGTTTACTGTGAATCTATTAATGTCCTGCTTTTAATTCCTAATGATACTAAAATTAAATTAGCTATGTGCTCTCTTAAAACATCTGTCTCCAGATCTAGAAGACTGTTTATACAATCAATCAGGGAAGTTAGCTGTTCACCGGCAGGGCAAGTGTCTGCAAATAGTCTCTGCAATAACATATTAGCTACTGCAAATGGAGGAATATGAATTAAGCATATAGATTTTGCACTTGTTTCCCTTGTGTCTCCCCCCTTTCTTTGCCATGTTTACTAATACATTTGTAATGTCAGAAACAGCTCTGAATGCTGAGCATTAATTAGAAGTGGGAACTGGAGCATAAAATAACATCTACATTTTATCCTTTTTAATCAAGAGGAAATGCTCTAATGTGGGATTTAGATTTAATGCAAAACTAAATATTTGACTCACTATATATTATGTCAGTAGATTAACTGATATTTATCACAGTTTTGAAAACTAGGGCTTTAATGCCTCATTTGACATGATTATGTCGGTCCCTGGCAGAAAGCTGATAAACCGTCCGTTTATGCTGTTACAGCTGCCTCTTGTAACACTATGCTGCTATGGAGAGGGGTCAGTTGTCATTTCCTTAAAACCTTTGTTCTTGGTCATTTTATAACAGGTTGATCTTTAAAGTTCATTTGGCTGTATTACAGTAGATAAGTTCCAGACTATAAATCAGGTTTTGATCATATAAAAATAGCTTAAATTGACTGTGTGGCCAAAAGTTATCTAAATACTGCACTCTTTTTGTCAAGGTAGCTGAAGCTGGGGTTAAAACTACTGCTGGACTTCTTTCCTTAATTTCAGGGTTTTTTCCCACTTTGCTTGGGATTTTTTTTTTTTTCCTTTTTTGTGAAAAGGTAGCAGGAAAAAAGGTTTTCTACACAAAATGGTAAAGATGAAATGAACTAAATTATATGGCCTCTCCTGACTAGATAAGAAGATTCCAGAAGGTCCTCTACCTCTAAAACCCTCTCCAGATGTGTGCTCTTACCCAGATAGGGTTGTGGGATTGTTACCCTGCATCCCAGCTGTTACAGGCAACGTGGATATGCCAGTGCCAAGTACCCTAGTCTCAGAAGATCTGCATTGGGAATGTCATTAGTCCTACTGACTTTTATTGTATTACTTGCTTTTTCCCCTGGGAAGAGCTGATACACTCTATAGATGTGTTTATAGACAACTATAGATGTGTTTGAGACAATGAAAGTCACCTACGTTGTCTGAGATGATAGAAGCCCAACTACGAAATGGCTGTAGCCATTCTTCTGGAACAGGATAGATTCTCAAGTTATACAAATGCTGTTCTACACTCCTCTTATAAAGCCCAGATTACATCAAGTCTTGTTATAAATGCAGCAAAACCCTTCTAATTCATCTCCTTCTTTCTTCTTGATTTTAGAAGTACATACTGTACCACTGACCCACTGATGGGGCTGTGGCACTGCTGGGATAGCTGTGACTGCCCAAGGAGCTAAAAAAATAGCTGGGGATTTCTGTTTCTCCTCTGATACCTTTCACTTCATCAGGCTCTGCTTACAGAATGAGAGCTTTACTGGTTTTCTCCAAATCGATAAAATAGTAATAAAAAGACAAATGCAATACCAGCAAGAAGGGCTACTCAAGCATGCAGTGCTTGGGCCCCTCACCCATGCTGGCAGATGAAGGGCCTCCTGCAGGACTGGCTGAAGCTCTGTTGAATAATTAGTGAGTTCGTTGCACAACAAATGGTGTTCAGCGTAGTAACTCCATGAGCAATATGAAACATGTGCCTATTTAGGAAGTTTGGCACATTTTTTGCAATTATCTAAATGAAATGAATTACAGAATTTCAAGTCGAACTTCGCCTGTCTCCAGAAGGACGATCAAGGTGCTGACTTGGAAAGAACACAACTCATCCTGCCCTTTCCCCTTCCTTTTTTTTCCCTTTAATCTGTTATTGCCATTGAAGCCAATGTCAGCACCTGCATGAGGAAAATGATCATTTACCTTTGGTGACTGTTTTTTGGTAGGGAAAGTATGTGAAAAACCAGCCACTCAGAAGATTGAAAACAATGCTTTTCATTTTACAGGCATAAAAAGTAATTTCCCCCACAAAAACAGAAATAAGCATAGTTCCAACACTGACAGCTTATATTCTGTGGAGATGTCCAAAACCTGAGGATGCAATCTGTTTTGAGAACTTCAGTTGCCACTTATCTCTTTCCTGGCCAGTCCTGTCCTTGCTGATAGTGTTCAGCCATCACCAGCCCATGGGTATGCTAATCCTTCACTGCGACCAGTGGCGATTTCAGCAACAGGGCTTTAATTTCTCTCTCTGCTTTGGGGAGAGCAAAAGATGGGGAAATAAAACAATTTCCCCAGTAAGACCCATTGGAAGGTTGGGAGGAAAATCATACATATTTGTGTGTACTTGCAGTCCACCCACTGCTTCCTTCCCTGGGCCCACCCTTCCGCCCTCACTGCTGTCCCCAGGGGCACAGAGGCTCTGCTGTAGCTGGATGTGGTGGCAGCAGTGAAGGGGTGGGGGTGGCAAAGAACTCTTCGTCCCTGCAGGGCCTGGGAGCAGGAGAAAAGATGCTCAAGAGGCACGGAGCTGTCCTGCAGTCTTCCTCCAGCTAGGTAAAGGAGCTGTGTGTGCACCTAAAATCAATAAAGAGTTTTCGTCCTGCTTATGCCAACTTGCATGGTATGTGCTTGACAATTCGAGGTAGCTGCCTTGTTCTTGTGCCCCAGATCTGCCAGTTGGAGCTACCAATTCACTAATATAACTCATGTTGCTTAGTTGCTATAAAAGCAAGATTACCTGTGTACTGAGTTGAGGTTAGCACTTGTGCTAGAGATTAATGTTCTCATGGGAACCTGAAGAGGTGGCATCAGCTTCTGGGACCACTGGAACAGCACCTTTAACTTGCTGACCTGGTGTGAAGGCAGCTTTTCCGTGCTCAGCACTGCCAGTCAGCAGAGGCCTCCAAGCTTGTAGGATCAGCACTTTATTCACATGAAAGACCTGATGCCTTTGATTCAGTACTTCTGTCTTTCCAGGATGATGACACCAAAGCAAAGGTCTGTGATCTCACTGTCTCAGCAGCTTTCATGTGTGAGGTTGGTTCACATAGAGTTGCCCCTCTGGCATGTATTTACTCAGTGGAAAGGGAGCAAAGAAGCACACGCTTGCCCAGGGTCGCACAACAGAGGTGTTGCTGACTCTTCATAGTGCACTCTTTATTGCACCAGGTTTTAGAGGTCATTTTGAGCGAAGGTTCTTGCTGTTGTATGGTAATCTGAGCTCTCATTAAAAAAATAAATAAATCCAAAGACCCTGTAACTGTGACATTGTCACAGAAAAATTAGAAAATGTTCAGATAAGGGACTAAAAGAATCAGAATGAAAATAAGAACCTATGTGATGTGTAGAACAAATTCAGTTCTTCTCTCAATTTCATGACTTTTCTGGAGCAGGGGTACTCATGGCTTTAATGTTGTTAATGGAGGTGCTGAAGCCCTCTAGCTTCCTGAAGATGCTCCTGTTCACATGGACAATTCTCAGGGTTGCCCTGGAGACAACTTTAATGGGACAATGGTGTGGGTGGAGGCACTCAGAAAAACCAAGGGCAGAAAGAACTTTCCTAACTCATTAAATCTACTCTTCTGTTCTCACAGGCATCACAGTCTCCTTATACAGATTACTGGAGGGGGTAAAAGGAACTGCACTAAAGTCACGCAGCTTCTTTTTCCACTGCTTGTCGCCTTTCATTTCCCACACAACCCTGCTGCTGCTGCATACTTATTAGATGATGCGCCAGCTTGTTGTTTGGCTAGTGCATTATCTATACAACTGCCATTTAGATGGGGCAAATGCAGTACCAAAGCCCAAATCTCTATGTACTCAGTATGTACTCACCTAAAAAAATAACCAACACACCAAACAGAAACATGAAACATCTTGAAGGAAGATGAAACATCCTGACTAGGATAAAATTTTCAAAAGTATTTGCTGTTGACCTAACTGCATCCACTGAATTTCAGATTAAAATCCCTCCCTGCCTCAGTGGTGGATAAAGCCATCACGGTCTGCTCCTGGAGATGTTATTTTCAGTGATGTCTCATCTCTGGTATAACACAAATCAGTCTTCCAATCAGAAAATGAAAGGAAGAGTCATTCTTAATTAAGATTAACGTTAAAGTTATAAACTGACATTAAGTTGCAATCCTAGGCATATTCAGAGTAAAGAAACAGATTTGTTCAAACTTTAAAGCCAATCTGTTTAGTGCAGAAGAGTTATATTTACTTTGCTTTTCTAATTAAACACTGAGAGACACTGCCTCACTCTTATAAATGCTTACTGTTTACCCAGGCAGCTGGAAGGACAGAATAAGGACAGATACGATTATGTCCTTGACATCTTAGGTTGAAATAAATGAAATACCCAAAACACATTGGTTTTGTTACATGGTGAGGTCTAGTACAGTCCTCTGATATGGCATCAAGTACCTCAAAACATTTTAGATTGAAATCTGCAGGTCTAATTTCTGATGTATTTAATTTTTTAAATCATAGAATCATAGAATAGTTAGGGTTGGAAAGGACCTTAAGATCATCTAGTTCCAACCCCCCTGCCATGGGC
>JANHGB010047974.1:6836-34145 GCA_026283785.1 Coracopsis vasa
CCAGGACTTGAGTTTTTCACACCTGCCTAACATTCTGTTCTGCATACATAGGAGACTGTTGGTCTGCGTGTGATACGGATGCATTATCTTGCAAGCTTTTGGGGAGGCTTGCTGCTTTTTATCTAGTTAAAGAGGTTTCACATAGGGGAATCCCAGGCCACAGCACTTGGAATCATAGAATCAATTTGGTTGGAAGAGACCTTTAAGGTTATCCAGTCCAACCTTTACCCCAGGATTGCCAAGTCCACCACTAAACCATGTCACTGAGGGCCTCATCTACACAGTTTCTGAACACCCCAGGAATGGTGATTTCACTGCTTCACAGGGCAGCCTGTTCCAATGCCTGACTACCCTTTCAGTGAAGGAATTTTTCCTAATATCCAGTCTAAATCTCCCCTGGTGAAGCTTGAGACCACTGCTTCCTGTTCTATCACTTGTTAGTTGGGAAAATTAATCAGCCACCTCCTCACTCCATCTTCCTTTCAAAAACTTGTGCCAAAGGACAGGAGGCTGCCTTCTAAATGTACATGTTGTTTCTCCTGATATTAGGACATATTTTCTTACTTGTTATCCTTCATGGACGTGACATCTTTAAAGTGTGAAAAGTACACACATGCTTCTTAAACTAAATTAATATAATAACTTAGTATTTCATATTGTAACTTTTTTGCAACACTTACATAATGAAGAGTGTGGTAAGTAGAGTAGACTTGAATATGCAACTAAGAAACTATAATGTAATAGTAGGGACAATCTTTTATTCATAAAAGAAATACATTACATTTCAGCTAGCTGTTTATTGATGTTTTAAATCTTACCCCAGTGATCCATAGCTTGTATTAAGTAAGAGAATCTGGAGATGTTTTCTGCACTATTTATCATGTCAGGTTTGTTGTAGTGGGAGAGAATATGGTTAAAGTGCATTTGGAACTGAAGTACATGTACTAATATATAATAGCTGTCAAGGGAAAAATTGGAATGGTCCCTTGTTCTGTGCTAGGGAGTTGCTTTATAGATTGCATCTGTCACACGCTTGCATCTATGACAACTACAGGGTAATCTATGTAGTGATAAAAGTGTTGTGATTCATCAGAAAAGAAGCAAGGTAAGGTAGGTAAAATACAGATTATGACAGTTTGTAAAGCATGGTAAGATATGAAAAATTACTGCAGTTTACTGATGTTCTTTTTATTGGTGTTACAGTGAGAACCATCTGTTTCCTGCAAAGCCGTTGCGTGATTCCCAGAGCCACCTTCTCACAGATACACTGTCTTGGTCTGAAACCAGTGCGAAGGCTGAAAAGGGCAAAGTTGGTAAGGAACTGATGTTATGCTACAGTGGTTTGTTTTGTAGTAAACTACTTTTGGAGGATACAGTGTAAAACTGACCACAGTTACTTGGTTTGTATTCATGAACCAAAATTCATGAAGCTTATTTTATATCCACGTTTGTAGGAAGTTTTGTGTATCGAGCTGCTGTGTCCCTCCCAGTTAAACCTGACCAAGAGATACTGAGAACGCTAGTACCATTAGGTGCTAATTATCATTTAGGCTGAGCCTGATACTTCTTTTGGCAACAAATTGCTTATACTAGAATAGGATAACACCTTGTTGCAACTAGTGAAAAGCTGTGTAATGGACACAGGAGAGGAATAGACTTGGTAATAGTGGAATGACATTCAGATGGCTTGTTAATTAAAGGCTGTATTATTTGTTGAAATAGACATGAGACCTTTTCCTATGGAAATGCCCTTTTTTTTTTTTCTCTCTAAAGGTATGAGCAATCCTGCATTAACCATGGAAAATGAAACCTAATTTCCCTAGAAAGAAACATTTTGAATATGTAAGGAAAGGTATGTTAATATTCTCTGTACTTAATATGCTTCCATGATACCTTACCACTTGAAGAATGCACAAAAGAAAAATACTAAAGCAATTCCTATCTATTTTATTTTCTTAAATTTAATTATTTTTACCATTATTAGTAGCACATGAATTCATAGTTTTAAATTAAATCTCCTATTTCTTGATATGTCGTGTTTGCAAAGTAGTTTAACCTTTATACCCTTTGCTTTTAGGTAATATTCCAAAGTATTATTCCCTTTCTTTAGAAAGATAATGAAATTGTGACTCTTCAAACTGTCCAGCAAATATTTGTCAGAGTCTGAAAATGAAGTTAGTTCTTAACACTGAACCATAGCTTGGTCTGCTAAACCAGGTAAAGATCTATCAGATTATGAAGGAAAAAAAGATTTGTTTGAATATGTAAGCTATTACCAGCTTGTTCTTCTGTGCCAAGGACTGAGCTGAATCCTCTTTAGTAGCAAAAAAGTGCTGCCTAATGAAGACAAAAGATGCCCATATGACTTCCTGAGCATTTAGTCACCTGTTGTCAAAACCAGCTAAGATTTTTTTGATTTCTTGCATTGGTATCTTGCAACACAGACTTCAGGTTTGAGAAGCAGTTAGTACATTTTGTTATGTACATGAGAGGGAGGAGACCTTAGTAGTTGGGTTGCAGGGAATGAATGCAATTGATCATCATATTCACTTTTGTATTTGAAGGTTTCTAACTCCGCCAATGCATATGGAAATCAGCTATTTAATATTTAAAGCTGGAGAAAGAATTTGACTCTAATCCTAAGAATTTCAGCATACCGAATAATTTACAATTTTCCAGCATCAGAGGAGTTGCTCCAGCAAGGTCATTTCCATCTCTGCTATTGAAAGCACCTTTTCAGTCATCCTGAAAAAGTGTTTCCAGCGCACGTCCTTCATTTGTGTGTGACATGGCTCCTGAACATGCTGTGTCATAGCTGTCAGGTTGCTCTCAGTCACTCCTGGGGGAAGTGGAAGGCATGCAATGCCATCAGAGAACTGCAGTGATTATTACTAGATCCATCAGGCATGGTATTGCAATGTCAAGGCAGATAGATGATAAACATGGTAGGTGTGCAGGCGGCAGCAGGTGGCCTGCAGCTTCTACCAAAACAGGTCCCTCAAGTTCAGTTGGATTCATCAGAGAAACTGAAAAATTCCTGACCCTTACATTCTCGTTTTGTGTTAAGTGGTGAGTGAAGACGCAGATGGTTCCAGATATAGGTACATCTACAGCCTTGATGGTGTGAAGTGTTAGTGTTGAAAATGTAGGTGGTGAGTAACAGAGTTAAAGAGATGAGAGAATGAAACAGCCATTTTCTGCAATTTTGACTGCTCTGTGTACATTTTTTTAATAGAATCTAAAAACCTCATTTTGAGCCTTTTGTTCAAAATGTAATATGCAATGCCTCTACCAGGTCTTTCAGCAGAATGGCTTCTGGGAAAGAATAAATTACTCAACTTCAGCTAGTTTAGTATCTTACATGTCATCGCTAGTCAAGTAAAGCTTTGGAGACAGGTTTTAAAGATCTAGTTTTGCCCATTTAGAGTTCTGCTTTCTAAAGTCCTGTTAAGTAATAACTTTGAAACATTCATCCTGCTTTCAAGAATGTGTACATTTTATTGGGACTTTGTCATTCAGATTATTCCGAGTTTCAAACATAGGCTGTGATTGTTCCCAAGATGCTGAAAGTGGCTTTTTACAGCTGGTTATCTTGATAAACATCTCATGCTCTTTTTGGTTGGTGGTTTTGATTTGTTTTTTCGTTTATCAACCTGAGAAAGTAACAGGGTCGTGTTTGCAATCTGATTACCTCAGCCCCTAGGTTTTGGGGTGGTTTTTTTTGTCTGTGATTTTCTTATTACTTCTTATTGTGAGCATCCGTTTTGAAATGCAGCTTTTTAGAGAGACAACCTTCAGAGGAGGTTATGTTCCAAAGAATAAGAGTAAAGCCACTTAAAGAGGGTTCTGGAAGCTAGTTTTGCCTTAGACAGATACATGTACATCTCAAAAGGGCAGTAGCTAAGGACTGATAATTTCTCTGGAATGGGATTAAGTGTCAGTTTGGTTGCACCCTTAGCTCTGTTTGAGATATTTCTGTGTGGCACTTAAAAGACTTTCTGGAGATGTAAAAGAAAGCTAGATTACTGTATGTATGTGTGTGTTTATATATATCTGACATTTAGTTGATGGAGCGAGAGCCCTTAAAAGTAACTACTTTGCTTTTAACTTCATTACTTTATTGTCAGTATTTGAGTTATATTTGTTTCTAGGGAGTGAATAGAATAATAAAGATTTTTAAGTAACAACAAACAACAAAACCAAGTAATTTAATCTTTGACATGAAAAATACAGCTCACGGTTCCTGCCAGTGTGTTAGTAATTTGAATTTGTGTCCTAACTGAGGATATGTTGGATGGTTGAACAGGGCTTTGAGCAACCTGGTCTAGTGGAAGGTATCCCTGCCTGTGGCAGGGGGTTGGAACTGGATGAGCTGTAAGTTCGCTTCCAACCCAACCCATTCCATGATTCTGTGTTCAATATCCTGTATTTTGTAATCGTTTATAGTTAATGAGGGGACTAATTACTGAGAGTGCCAGTTTACGCAAATGTGATTGATGGAGAATTGTTTTTTGATGATGTTGGTATCTGGAAGTACTGCAACAATAGCTCGCTTCATTTTATAAACTGGTGCCTGCTTGCTGTATAGTCAGGTTTTAATCACTGTCATCCTGAAGTGGATTAATAACATAACTGTGAACAGTCTTAGCAGGTTCCTCTTCAGGGTGGGTTTTTCATGTGGCTGTTGTTCACTTTCTGCTGCGAGTTGATGAGGCTTGTTACAACGTCTTAAAGTGTTCTTCAATTCTAATACTGTATGTTGTGATTAATGTTATGTTCCAGTTCAAGAAAAAGCTGTTGTTGGAAGGAAAAAGAATTCTTCCAAGTATCAGCCCTGTTGGTCAGCTGCTCCTGTGTGGATGTGCTCAGAAAACAAACGGACAGATGATTAGCTGTCTCCATGTCACTGCTTGAAACATGAAACCAAACATACTACTACTTCTGAACCGTATAAAGAATGTTTCAACTTAAAGTTACTGATTTGGAATGGTTAAGGATGATGAGTATTAGGAAATTTAAAAAAACAGAGTCTGAGTTTACAATTGTAAAAATTCCACGGCTGGTTTTACTTCAATATTCAGCACAAGAAAGATGTGACCTCCTTACATATCAATCCATGTTCTTGCCTTGGTTGTGAAAACTCACCTGTTAACTCAAATTGCTGTAAGTAGTTGACTTCAAGATCAAGCTTTTGCACTATCGGCTTTACAGATTTGGAAACAAGACAGTGTTGATTATGAAGAATTTAGTGTCTTGGTGGACTGTGTTTTTATTTCGAGCATTCGATAAGCAGCTTTTGCAGGTACAGGGACCCCAGTGAAGTGTGACTATTTATGAAGTATTTTTGGAAAACATTATTGCAAAAGCTCCGTTGTCCCTCAGATCCGAACTATGAATAGCTTGAAAAGTTGTGGAGGGCGGAGAAAGTCCTTTCTTAATTGAGTGCTGCAGTGGGTCACTGGCAAGTGAAGTGATAAAAAGCCTGTGTTCAGATGGGTAATACATAAATGAACGTGGCCAGGTGGGGATTTTGATTGGAGTTGCACAAGACAGTGCAAGAAAGAAATTGGGGATTTTATTGTGCCATTTGGAGCCATTAGCCCCTTTGAGAAATGAATGTTGGCACTTCGATCCAAAAGCCTTTTTACCAACCTGTGTTCCTGAGAGCCACTGTCTTTCCAAATCCTCATTTGTTATTAATCAATAGTTGTCTCAGATTTCTTTTTCACTTTTTCACTGTTGTTTTTTAAGACTCTGCCTTTCTTACTGCATAACTTAATGAATACCTTGCACAGTCAAGGACATGGATATAACTTGTGGTATTTGCTTTTACAGGACAGCAGACATTTGATTGCAACACCAAAAAACCAAGCTGCTGCATGTAGGAAACCCCCTTCAATTGAGTTAGAAGCTAGCAGCTTGCTTAGGATCAGTGTTTACCAGCCAGAGAACAAAAGATGCATTATCAACTTTCAAAGTTAGGGAAGTTTCAGCTACACAAATCTAATTGTCTCGTGCCTTTTGTATACACTACATTTATGGTATCAGTGTTTACATTTAAATGCAAATTGTTACTCTGGAAACAACTTTAGGAACTTGGTAACGCGTTCTAGGTGGCTAGATAAAAGGACTAGTCCAAAAGAAAAAGTTAAACCCTCTCAGACTAAGCTCAATTCAGTTGAAGCAGAAGGTACACCTGTTATCAAATCCGAGTCATGTAGCAGGTTGGTTCGCAGTGTGAAGATGCCAGTGTGCTTAGAAAACTGGCAGCAGGACTAGGTGACGGATGTCTGAAAGCAAAAATCTTAACCATTCACTCTACTACAGGCAGGTAACCTTAAAATCTGTCTTTCCTGGGTTTTCAACTTTAGTGACAGCTGTTGGAGCACAAACGTGGCTTTTTTTTCTAATGAGAAAAATGTACTTCTTTGACTTTTTTTTTTAATTGAATCTCAGAACTTTACCAGCCCGAAAACATCTGTTTCTTGCCAGAAGTGCCAGATTGTGGATCCCTTGATGTAGAACACCTTTTTTTAAACTAGCATGAAGGTAGCATACAGTTTACATGATGCCTGCAGACATCTAGCAACCAAAAGTTTTTTGCAGCTACTTATTCAGTGTTGTTTTGTCAGCTTACCTCGTATTAGTGTTTGTGTAAAGGCTGACTTGTCAAGGGAATAAGGGGGAGAGGGAAAATATATTTTTTAACACTTCGGGTTCTCTAGCTGCAGAGTCTTGTTTTCTATGCGGTCGGTCAGTCACAGGGTGGTTTCTCACGGAGCACGCATTTGAAAATACTGAGTAAAAGGTTGACGTTCAGCCTCAGTGTGACTTGCTCCATATTTTTACATAAAGTACAGATTTCTTCCCCAGCAAAGCTCATAACGGTAGTGGATCTCTCTGATACAGGTATCAGCCTCCCTGGCTATGTCCAGGGCTCGGACAGTGGTCAGTAGGGCTGGGGATCGGTGGAGAGAAAAGGACAGGGGTAAGGGGTCAAGAAATGCCTGGCTTCTCCATGTCTCAGAAGTCACACTTGGAAAGCACAATAGCCCTAAATAGCCTGCAGCTTTGATGCAGCCAGAGGCTGTCTCTCTGGCAGAAAACTGACAGAGGCATGGGAAACATAGGCTGATGAGGGGGGAGAAAGGGAAAGAGAAATAGCAGTAGCTCATTTCACTGTTCAGTGGGTCTGTGCCAGAGAGCTCTTGGGAAGGGTATGAGCTGTGCCTCTGGGAAGAGTACTGTCATCAGACTTTGGAGGGTTCCTGGCAGTTCTTGTTGTATAGAGTATGAACAGAAGTGAGTGAGCTAATCATGCTCCAAAGTGTAATTTCTGATATTACTATATTCTTGGCTTTACGCTAATACTTTATATAGCAAAGTGGAAATGGTCTTTTTGACATGTTGTCATTCAGCACTGATGGTGTTACAATGCACATGGTAGAATTTGTAAAGAGATGATGTTGTTTGTCCACTTAAACTGATTCTCCTGTTCTTTATATTCTTGCTAGGCACTTTACTACAGCCTTTTGTGTAACTTCTGTATTTTTTTTAAAGACTGCTTTTTACCTACTGTACAGTTACTAATCTACTTTTTGCTAAAAAGAAAGTAATAGCCCTGATATTTGTCTCGCAGTATGACTGCATGTCAAGCTTCAGTGGAAGTTGGACGAGTTCTACACACTCCTCAGATGGGCTTGAGTCTCCTAATGACAAGAGAGCTAAATTTATTTTGTATATATGTAAACAGTCATGTGAATCATAGTCCCCCACGTGCATAAGAAGCTTCCCTAATTTGTAGGTTAGGATAGATCTAATACATGTCTGCACCAGAAGTGGCTCACACACATTGTGTCAGGTGATGTGCTGGTGATGGAGTGCTCAGTCTTCACAGAGAGCTATTTTTATGAAGAAAATGGAACACCTCGATGTTAAACACAGGTGCTGCTATGCACTCTAATTCTTTAACTTGGGAGAAAAACCACGGTCTCCAGTTTAAGCTGCAGATTGATAGTTTTTTAGTAGCCCGTAGCTATGGGCAGGTAATTAATGAAACTGCTAATTGTTTTTTACTGTTTGCATACTTAAAATCAGGGTCTTCAAGCAAGACTTGAGACAGGTTGCAGGAAGGAGGTCTGGCTTAGTGCATGATGTGCTGTAGCCGTTATGATCATTATTTGGACTGAGAGTTCTTGCCCTGATTCAGTTGACTGGTGTGCTAGAGTGTGTGTGGGAGGAATATATTTCTACATTAATTCAGTGTATAACTTTGCCACTTGTTAATGTATTGCTCACATAAATAAATGCTTCATGTTCAGCAAGTCACATATGTAGTAGTAATTGACTGTACCCAAACAGCAGGACATCATCTCTGCTATGGTATCATTAACATAGTTGCTGTAGATGTCCCCCCACATCCCTTCACCAACAGTCTTTGACTTTTATAGGTAAGATTTCTCTCCTCATTTCAATTCCTAGATCCAGAGCATCTCACACAGCACCTATACGGGGAAACAGATTAACAGGAAACCAGATCCTTTTTAGTCTTCCATGGCTTAATGCTGGCTGAGCAGAACATGCTGCACTCCTGTGGATGCTGTTGAAGGTCAAAAAGGTGGAATTTTGGCCCCCAAAAGAGGGGGTTCTAAAGATCTTTTCCAACTTAGTTGCTTTAATGATTCATAGAACTGAGGAGGTGCAAGGAAGTGGAATACGTTACTTACCAGGCTGCCACCCATAGCATCTTTGCTTCATGAGGGCTCTCCAGTCACTTGCCAGATTCTTCTGACCGGCCTGACTTTGTGCTCTTTGCACTTTGCTAAAGCTCTCCCATGGGACAGTGGTGTATCTACCTCTGTTGCAGGGAGGAATGAGACTGTTTACTCAGGGATCTCCTAACAGACAGGAATGGTACCTGAGGATGAAAGTGGCTTTCACCTGCTGCAGGTCAGACATAACCTGCTGTATATGCTATGAGCCTTTCCCATTTTTTATTTCCAGCCCTTCCATACATATTTGTATTGAACCATATAAAGCCATTATCATCCAAAACAAGACAACTAAAAAAAGCACATGCTGCTATAGTGCATGGGTGGAGAGGTGTTTCTGTGCCACTTCACTTGCAGCTATTACTGACCTGGTAAAATGGGAAAAGCAGCAGCCTTCTGGTGTGAAACTGGGAACAAGTGGCAGCTGACGTAACCTAAGGAAAGGCTCTCCTCCTTCCCCTTTGCAGCTTTGCAGTTGCTCCCTTTGCAGATTTCTGATCATCATTCCCACTCTTCCCCTTCCTTTCCATAGAAGTTCAGATTGAAAAGTCTTCCATTTGAAATGTACAATCAGTATCACAATCACAGAGTACCAGGTTGGAAGAGACCTCAAGGATCATCTGGTCCAACCTATCTCACCAAAGCATTATCTAGGCTTTATGTCCCAACACCCTGTCCAGCCAAATCTTAAAGTCTACATCCTCTTTATTCCTCTCCCTCAAAAGGTTTATTCTAGACCAGCACGCCCTTCATTTCTCCCAAGTTTACCTAACAGCACCCATCACTGAAATAAATAGAGTGACTCAGTCATCCTGAAATTCAGTATTTGGGGCAACGATCACATGCTTCATCCTGGATCACTGTAATCTTCTCAAGCAGATGGGCCCAACAGTTTGACTGCAGCATTTGGAAGCGCGTGCTGTGAGCTATGTCCCCTTTCCCACCTCCTGCAAACTCAGAGTTTAACGGGTTGGCATAACTGGAACAGACCCAGCACTTCCTGACAGTAATCACTTTATGAAGCCATTTTTCCTCTTTTTTCCTTCTGAAAACAGAATCATTCTCCGTTCACTTGGGAAGGAGCCCCAGCTAAAAAAATTATAAATAAAGACACTTTCAAGCTGTGTGTTACAGCCTGAACAACAGGAACCTATTCCCAGTTACTTTATCATATCAGATTAAACTGGCCAGTAGTTCAAACAGATGCAATACAGAAAATCAGTAGCTTAGTGCAGATATAAGCACTCTAGTGATTAACCTTCATATAAAACACTCCAGAGCATGCAGAGGGACAACAATGAAGGAAAAGAGGGAGCTTGCAAAGCTCAGCTCCTAGGTGATGTAAGGCACGTAAAAGATAACTGCAATCATAGCTACCATTTGCTGCCCTGTAAGAGAGAAAGCACATTCTCTGTAATGCATCTCAGAACTTCAGCTGTTGCCAATTTCTACCTGAAGCACAAAGAAGGGAAGGTTTCCCCTCTCCCTCCATTTCCCTCCCTTTATCCAACACAGAAAGGGCACACTTGGGCAAGTCAGTTCTCCCCCTTAAGCAGAGGCAGAAAAAACTTCTCATCTGTGCTGGCAGAAAAAGGACAAGACAAGCTTCTGCACAAACCAGATCCTCACAGTTGGCATCAATGCACATCTCATTCCCAACCCAAGACTGCTAAAATAACACAGGAGAAGCCTCGTTTCTTCACCATACCTAGGCAGGTAAGCAGGAAGAAAACACTAAAACTTTAAACATTTCCACAGCCCCACGCACCCAACATAAGTACCTGTGACTATTTCTTTCAAAGAGTACATAGCAAAGAAAATCACTATTTCTATGAAAATGCTCAGATTTAGATTTGGATTTTCATGTATTTATCCTTTTATATATAAATATCTCCTTTCAAAGTGTGAACAACCACCCTTTAAAAATAACTTGGCTTGAAAAACAAAATCCAGATAGACAGGTTTTAGCTTTCTTAACCTGACCCCAGCACACTGAAGATACTGTCACCTGTCCCTGCTTCCACCTTCAGTACACTTCCTTTCTGAATTTGTCCATCAGTGCAGCCTTCCTGTTACTTTAATTCTGTTTCCTGTATGAGGGAATGAACCATTCTTGAGCTTGGCATAACCAGTCAGGTATGATTAGAGAAAGTTCTTGGATGTCAGGTTATAGGTCACTCCCAAATTCATGTAGGAAAAAGCCTCAAATACTCCGAATATTTTCCAGACCCATTTTCTTCCATCTCAAAGATCCTTCTTACCTAGTTCTAGTGAGCAAAGCTATTAAACGCTTTTTAAAAAAGTGACAGAGAACGTAACATTCCTGGAACACTCATTTGACTCTAGAAGCCAAAAATACAAGTAAATAATAAAAAGAGTAAATATAACAGGTTTTGATATTGCATTTCTTCTGACAAGCCTATTCAAACAACAGTATTTTAAATGGATTGAGAAGAGCAGAGAGACAAGAGAATTCTCATCTCTGAGGAAAAGGTTGCACGTCTAGACAGCTGGAACTGTGCCTGCACATTCATTTTTGCAAAAGCTATTAAAGCTGCCCACTTTGGAAATAGATTCAGATTTCAGGCTCTGCAGTTCACAAGTAACAGTCCTACACATAAGAAATTACTTTTTTCATAATCTCTACAATTTACCATTTAAATCACTCCGTAATGGAACCTAAATCTAATCTGCCACGGAAACTGAATGATGCACAGATGTCTCCCCAGCTCTAATCAGCTCCCAGACAGATCACATTGATCAGACTGAGCTCTCACACAGAATAAAGCATAATCTTCATTTCATGCTGACTGGTGGCTTTTGAGAAAAGTTTTTCTTACAGAAAGAAAACTAAACAGAAGAATTGCTGGAAGTCAAACGCCCCATGAGAATTTTAGGCTTGTCCTGCAGACAGTGTGCTCATTAGCACCTGGGACACAAGGCACGCACCTATCACATATCTTTGGGTTTAGCTTCTTCCAAAAGGAACCCAAGCTCTGACAGGTTCATGATGGGAAGCAAAGAAAAGCACACCACAGCATGTGGGATGCTCAGCATTCGCTTCAAAAGTGCATCCGAATCCAAACTAAAACTTTTACTGTAGGCACACATTCAGAAACCTCTAAAACTTCCTTTGATCCACAACTAAGAAGTCACTTCAAAACAAAAAGCCATCAAAGTTCTTCGAAGAGTCATTCCTTTCAAAAGTTAACCCCAGTGAGCTGTATTGGCATGCTTCAGGCAAAGCTACTAAACTTTAAAGCAAAGGCATCAAACTCCAGGGGCTCTTAATTCCACGTGTATGCAAATGTTCCACATAACACACAGTAAGAATCCATCCTGGTTTTTCATTAGATAGTCCCTATCTTATTAAAGCCAAAGGCAACCAAAGTTAAAACTAATCACCATCATATAATGCATAATGATATTAAAATTAGTTACTAATGGGATTTGGATGCCTCCATAGTAAATTGTAACCACCACTCTTGCAACTTACATCAGCAGGAATGAAGTGACTGGAAACACACAAAGAGAATTCTGCACTGGAAGCGTAACCAATCAAGGAGCAGCGAGTTAGATCATTTTATAAGCACACAGAAGAGAACTATCATGCCTAAATGAACCAGAATGCAGAACTGAACTGACTAAATACACCAGGAAAAAGTTTGCAACAAAACCACCAGTGTGTTGTTATGTAAGAAAACATTTCTTAGGCCTTTATTTACAAAAGCTTTAATAACAAATACCCTCTGTTATGCAAATTATTTGTTGTTTAAAAAGGACCACCCAGTTACATCATTGTAACTCCATGAAAAAAGGTGTTTTGATTTTTTTAAGTACAAGGTAAAACAGAGTAATTTGGCGAACATTTGGAGATTCTTCTACTATTGATTTCTGTGCCAAGCATACACACACGTACGCGCGAGCACGCAGGCACACGGTGTCGCACTTTCCATCATTTCAGGCTAGTATTTAGCTATTCAATACCACAAAGTCCTTCCTGCACAACTGCTCTGTACACATGCTATGCAGACTTAAGAATGTCCTTCAGGGTCCTTTAAAACAATATATCTAAAATATATTGCTAAGATATACTCAAAAATAAACTAGCATTACACTCCTCAGGTAACTTTATTAGCTATAAGTTATTTATATTTTGTTGTTTTACAACAAATATCTGCAACATCTGTCTTTGTAACAACTACAAAAGAGCACGATTTAATTGTCCTTCTAATTCAATTAAATAGTATTTTTTTTCAGATCTTTGGGTTTTGTCTTTAATTAAACTGACTTTCAAAAATCATGAAATCAAGTACGTAATAAATATGACTTCATAAAAAATATTTGAGGTGTACATTACTAGAATAAAAGCTAGGAAGTTAATCAAGGGAAGCGTGCCATTCAAAACTCCTACTATTCCAATCTCCTTCAACTCTCAGCTTCATGGCAAAAATGCTGAAGTCATAGCTGTTCTTTTCCTGAAGGGTGTAAAGCTGTTTTTTCAAGCCTCTTTCCCCCATTACAGAGCGGTTTTAAAGCAGAAGGCCAACCAGCAGTTGACATGTGCAGGATGTGTTTGAAGATGACTTAACACTAGTAAAATAACAGCAGTTACTATGATTTCAGTAGTTTGTTTTGCTCGAACAGACAGAGGTTATGCAGCAAGTAAGTCACGTTCTGTGGGTTGAGATACCAAGGCAATACAGCGTGAAGCTGCTGAACTTGGCAGATGATTGTTTTCTAGCTGAGGGCAAAAGAACAGAACAAAACAAAACTTCAACTAAAACAGAGAATCTGAGTCAGAGTCACTCTCTAAAGTGCAAATTTGATGGTCCACAATCTTGAATAGCTAAAACGCCTGTATACTGGAAGGAACAGACATGAATGGGGAAAGTTAGTTACAATCAGTGCCAGTTAATTTGGAGGAGGGAGGGGAAAAAGAGACGAAACACCAGAAGATCAATACAGGTAAGTTTACCAGACTTAAAATTCATTATGATTTAACATTCCCCTTCTCTCTGTCACACTGATCCTATACATGCTTCTTTACAAATGGGCTAGTTATGAGGCCAAAATGTAACCCAGAAAATTTTACATATCAATATTAAGATCAAAATTCTGTGATAGGAACAGTCAAGTTTAGTACGTAGAAAGGCAGAAAAGAAAGTGTGCTGAGAAAGGGGGAAAAAAAGCCTTATTGTCCAAGGGGTTCAACCAGAGATAAAACCTATATACAAGCATGTGGAGGTCAAAAAGATGGCCTTTCATTTCATGTCATGACTGTTTGTTGGCTTCTTCTTCATATGCATTTCCTGTGCCATTTTGTACATAAGATGACCCCGAACCAAGGCCGTATAAGTGGCCACAATATTTGGCATCGTCAATGTGATCTTCAAAGAACATCTAAAGAGTTAAAAGAGAGATAGAAATTATTGCCAAGGAAATGGCTCAATTTAAACAGAACTATAGAAGGGTGTTAAAAAGTTACTTTTTAGCATAACATATGAAATCCCAAAGTGCAGAAGCTGATACAATTAACATAATAACACACCACATTATCAAAATGTGCTTACATGACATGATTCATTAAAGTAAATCTGTCAAGGAATACAATCAGTTTTCTTGTGCACCCTTCCTGAGGAAATGGCCAAATGCAATGGTTTGGTAATTTTGTATTATCAGTTATCACCCGCTTTTCTGCAAGTGCAGCAAAGAGATTTCTCCAACCGATCTCTATGGAGTTTCTCGCAACAGGCATATGCTTGGCATCCATCATCAGTGCCCATACTCTACCTGCTCCTCAGTATGAGTGTTTTCATCGTACTGTATCCTGAAATGAAGGTATGTCCTCATTTATATTGTAAAGGTTTGAGCGCGGGTAGAATGTTTGAGCGCAAAGCCCATTACGGAGTTCAAAGAAATGCAGAATGACATATTTCCAACTAGCTCCTCACAGAGAGGAACTTCATTTAGTAAGGAAGCACAAAATTTACTTAAATTTTGCTGTAAGACTGCATTTACACAAGTCTTAATTGCAAAGAGAACCTTTCAGTGGAAGACATACGTAACCTGTGATATTCTTTCAGACTCAGGTTTTCAAGCAAAACCATGAGTTACCCCACAAAAATAAAGAGGACAGCCACCTACACTAAAAACTTCACAGCAACGCTGCTGTGACCCGCTGTGAACCACATCCCAGTGGCTGACATTCCAAGTTATCATCAACATCAGAAACCTAAGACAGCCAGAATCATGCAGAAGAAGGGTGGACACAATACACAATCTGAATGCAGAGGACTGCATATATCATCCAGGCTGAAAACTTCTCCATTCAAGCTTTACTTCGAGCACCACAGTCTGAATGGGAAGTTCTGTAATGCAAGAATTGTAGACCTCAAAAGTTTTAAAGCCCCCAACAATTCTTAAAAAAATTAGGTATGAAAACTCAAAAACAACAGTTCTACTGTTGCAGAATCAGTATTTAAGTGTTTCTGATGGGAAGAAACGTATCAGGAACTTTTTTTGGCTGGCACTCCAACACCCAGCAAGCAAGCTGCAAATCCTTCAGAGCAATCAGTAAAAAAAAAAACCTTTGTACCTCCAAAAGCATTGTAAAATGAAGTTTTTTTCACTCAAATACATTGTTAAACAATGAACTCTACTGAAAATACTTTAAAAATGCACATTAAATATTTCTGACTACTGTGCCCTTATTTAGAAAGGCTGCATTTGCAAAGAATCAGAGAAAGAACTGAAAAAAGTCACCATAATCAAATCCATGACTATTGTCTGCTTTGCACTAAACCCCAAGGTTTCTACTTCTCCCAATAACAGCTTTTGGTAAAAAAGTTCAAGAAGCTTATTTGCCACATAACACAAATTGCATCTCATTAGAGGAATGGTCCTGGGTTTGAACCTTTTCCACTAGAAACCTAGCTTGAAAGGCAGTATGTTAGGCATGATTTTCACATACCTCCTCTTTCCCTTTATTTGCTTTGGATTTTATTTCCAGTTCAAGAATGAAAGAACAATATTGGGCAGATGGCAGTTAGCCACACTGGCCTTGGATCGTACCAGAAACACAATCCTCTCTATCGCATTTGTAGCCTATGACCTGCTTGACAACTGCAGTTCCACTGGAAGCAGAGCAAGAGTGTTACAATGAGCAAACCAGCTTAAACCACAGCATGTATTTTTTGCCTACTATCTCACTAGTATTTGTCAGAAACTTGTGGTCATTTTATCCTTTATACAAAAGGCTGCACTACAGAAGGTAGACACTTCATACTAAACGTTATTAAAAGATAACGTTTACTACTGCCATCCATTTTGACATGGTAAGTGACACTGAATTGCTAGCAGAATGCCATGTTCAGATGTACTGGCAACTCCTTTGCAGAAGAGGCCCGTTTAACATTTATTTGTTCAGCTAATGCAAAATAACCCGATATCTTCCTGTTGTATGCAGACAAGTAGCAAGAAGATGTGAAGCTTCTAAGACCCGATTTCCCTTGCTGCAAACCTTGAATTAATTGACCAATGTATAATCTTTTAGAACCTGAGTTAATCTGTGCTTTACTTAATCGTAAGGAACAAATGCACGGACATATTCCACAGCAGCCCGAAAGTCATTATTTAATGTACCTACAAGCCTGCAAGTTTAGCTGTGACTAGTCAACACTTTCCCTCTCTAGGCCTGTCATAAGCAGCAGTGCACGCCAGTCGAGTACTATACTGAGCAGAAGCTTCCAAAGAGTTGGCTTTAAGTGTGTGAGTATAGGAACCACACTCCATGAATGGAGTACGGTTCCAGCAGCTCATATACTCCCTTCTGGAGCCACCTAAAAATGGTACCCTGCAAAACAGGTAATGGAAAAAAACAAAAGCAAAAACCCGCAAAAGATTTCAAAAGCCAGGCACAGAAATAGGAAGCAATATGCACTCACTGCATCTAAGCAGGAAATCAGTACGGCTGGTTCACAATTATGGTGGGAAAAACACAGGTGGTCTTATGTTTGTCAAGAGTGACCCCTGACCTCCTTAAAATACAGCAGACTTAACAGAATCAGCAACTCATCTGCCTATCACAGCACATTACTATCATGGAAATAAAACCAGTATGTCCACCTACTTCTCGCATTTTGAAAAAGGCCATTCCTGTGAGTAAAGAATCAGATCCTGCCTGATGCTGTGGTCCTATCCTTTCCAGCTCTAGCTGCTCAGCCACTTCTTGTAATCCACCCTGAAACAGAAAACAATTGTGTTAACTGCTGAAAAATAAATTAAAGCAGAAAACTGAACAGCTGTATTTGGGGAAAATCTGTTACACAAGTCACACAACATCAGGTGTATTTCAACATTTGCACAGTAGCTGAAAGAGGTATTATACTCAATAAATACACACCTGGAAAAATCAAACATTCAGTATCAATAGCAACATTAGAATTGTGTCAGTATTGTTTAAATAAAGCAGTATCAACAAAACTACTGCTCCTTCGTGTCCCAGCTTCTTGATTAACCAGATGTCATTTCTTTACAAAACAACTCCTTCAAGATGTTGAAAGAACTGGCAATGCTGAAGAACAAAACCAGGTGTTCCTGTACTCCTATTTGCATGGAAGTTTAAAAGGTAAAAATGTTCTACAACCTCAAGAATTCAAGTGCTTACAAATGAGGTGCCCATAAGCCTGCATGACTTAAAATACCTAGGCTTCCTTTGAAACAAACCTTTTTCTTTCCACTTAGCCTTCAACAACTCAGTTTTTCCACTTCCCTTCACAAAAACTGAGAGTATCCTTAAGTATCTAGAACACTACAGGGAGTCCAGGAAAGTGTTACACAGCAGGTGTTTAGAAACCTGATGGTAAAGTCCAAAGAGGAAGAAAGCACCCATTCCATCTCTGCAAGGCATGCTACCCCTTGTGAAAGTTTGTTTCATTAGCCATTGTTAGAAGATAATGGGGAAGAAAACATGCAAAAAAATCCACTGCCTCACAACTACTTTTCCAAGAGACTAAAATCCAACAGTGTAGCCAGCTTTCTGTTAGAGATCCATATTTAAGTCACACATGTTGCAATGAAACCTGTTTCTTGTAAAAGTATTTAAACATCTCACATACAAAAAAGAAACAATTCAAAATAGTAATTTTCTCGTTTGAATGTTGATACATGGTGAAGCTGCAGACATCACTCCAAAGCTGCAAACCTATCTGTTCTTAAAGGTAAAACTTCCCCAGTTTTGAAGCAAACTTTCTTCCCAACAAGCTGATGTGAAAAACTATTCCCTTAACTGCAAAGTGACTAAATAAACCTCTTATTTAGTGTTTGGGGATTATTACCCCCCAAATGCTAATAACCACTATGTGTGGAAGCAAACCTATCAGAATCTGTCTGGTTTTACACAGAATACAGATCTGCTGAAGGACAAACATGCTATACTGTAACTGCAGTCTTTTAATGCAGTAAACTACACTGTGAGCACATAATTTTGTACATAAATTCTTTTTTTTAATGTGATGAAGCCATAAAGCTACTGGAAGCAGACTAAAGCATGTGCATTCTTTAAGGTCTAGAAAGATCAAAAATGCGAAGACAAACTGCTTCGTGCTCCCATAAGTTTTGGAAGGAAAAAGAATGTTGCACAGAGGCAGTGCTTTTAAAGAAAGACTGCCTAATATTAGAGTTCACCTTTCCTTGCCCTCAACCCATTTCAAGTACAGGAAAGGAAGCAATTAGAGGCAAAAGCATAACAATCAAAGTTAAAACTAACAGAGCAATAGAAATAAAGCCTGATCTGAAAATGAGATCAAATATTATGAAAATTTCTGTGAATCTTACGGCAACAGGTTTTGGGCCAGGTTTCTGGTTTGTTTAAAAAGATGGAAGCTTCAGTAACACCATTCGGAAGTAACACCTACAAGCCAACATGAAAACGTAGTACTGGTATGGCTAGTTTTATTCTAGCTTGAGCAGCAATATAGTTTACAGAAGTTTAAGAGAGTAAGTCTATACATTATACAGTTAAGCTCTGAAGCTAGCTAATTTCTTTATGTGCTTGGATACAATATCTGAACACTGCAAACATGCTCAGCAATCTAACTTAGACTCAGAAACATGCTGAGGGTTAGTAGTCAGCAGAAAAAAAATGCATCTCAGATAGATGCATGTTCACTGCTTTCAAACTCCAAAAACAAGCTGTGAAGAGTTAGCAACAGCAGGTAGACCCACACCCTTTCAAGGCATCATTTTCTGCTCCTAAACACTCTGCTTCCTCAAGCTGTGAATAAGCAGTGCCTCATCATCAGGTTTTGCTAGCTGTTAACACCATCTACTCTAGCTTCAAGTAACTTTGAGGAAAAAAGCACTGGAGAATAAAAATCAGTAATAGTTACACAGCAGCTGCAAGCTTTGGAATGCAGCCTTAGCAATTCAAACTTTACAGTAACTGAAGCCTACAGAAGAATGCTTTGAAAGTAGTGCTTTTAATCCATTTGTATATGTATCCATTTGTAAATGTATCACACACAACTTGTGTGGAACTTCTTGGTCTACAACTGCATTAACTGCAAAATAAAATTTGGCTGTCTCTGAAAGACTACCGGGATTGTCTTTCAGGCAAGACTTTGCACTGCAGATAAGAACATTTTACTCTTGGGAGAGAAGAACAAATTCTTCCTAAATTTTCAGACCATCAATCTTTCAAGAAAAAAGCCACAGACTGATTTATATAATCCCATAACCACAGTCAACAGCAAATTCAGATCAAACTCTGGTTTCATGGCACTGGTACCAGAATTTATTGTTCTGTACAACCCCCCATATTTAAAAGCAAGTTTCCAACAAGGTCTATAAATCTAACTTAGAGTTACCATTACTATCGAAAAGGTTTGGAATTGTTTACATAGAATGATTTTTAGGGAACAAGCAGGAGTTTAACCTATAATACATCAATATCCCAAGTTAACTCCCAACCTGCATATCAGAACATTCATGTCCATTTAAGTTGGAGTAACATACTATAAATTCAATAACTTAAAAACAGACTACTTAATTCCACAAAAAGACCATCGAACAGCTTCCCGATCCTGAAGCATGTTTGACTATGGGTGTGTGGGGGCAGTATGTGAGGGACCTACAGCAGGTCAGTGACTTCCATATGAAAAAAAATCTCAGACTAGTCAATAAAGGACAACTGCACAGCAGTTCAGTTCACTGCAATTTAATAGACCGAAAGTGACACATCAGGAGACAGTGCATGCACTTTTAGTTACAAAACTGGATGTTTAGCAATTTGTTTCAGATAGCTGCTCTTGGTACAGTACAAGCCCACTATGATTTCATCACTAGTAAATCTGGAGGGGTAGGGTAGTCCACATCCCTTCCCTGCTGTCATTACCAGTCTGCACATTAGGTGACAAGATCAAGATTTACTGCAGGAAACTGACCTACATATTCAGCTCTGAAAAAATAAAATCACCCTTGTTCTTAAGGTTTGCTGAAATAAAACCTGGAGGGTTTATCTTGTCTCCAAAAAAACATTAGCATCTCTAAACAATGACAGTTACACACAATTACATCCTAATGAAATGACAGGAAATATAATCCCTCTTTTCCCCAAACTCACTGGGAATGTCACCTCTGGAATGGTGACATTGTCACCTCTCTTACATCGCTAAAGTTGCATTACACATTCTGGTTTTGGAAAGTGTGTTGCCACCACTAAGACACCAGATGCTTTACGCTGCTTCACCAGGAGTGATAAAGTAAGGGCGTTTTTTTTTTTTAGGGTTTGCCTCCCCTAACCCCTCCTTTAAGAATCCTGAATTTTTTCTTCTGGCCTTTGTGGATTAAAACTGTGCTTACGATGTTCATTAATACTCAGCCATTTGCCCAGCTGATTATACCAATAACAGATCCAGATGAATACAGGTAGGTATATTTCTCTTTTTTGACTGGAAGGGAGGTATTCTTTTCCAACACTAATTCAATTAACAAAGGACTCACACTATTTACTTCCCACACAAGTAGGCTACTAAAAAGTTACATGCTCTATTAGTCTATCTCAGAAAGAAACAAAGGACTATAAACAGCATATAGATCACTGGTCCAGCACGATGAAGTGGCAAGTCATCCCTTAGGATTTGGTTGTACTACAGTCAATGTTCTTTTCCCTGCAGGTTCTCATTAAGAAAGCCTAGAGAATCAAATTTCCTCCCACAAAAGCAGCAAGTCGTTAATTGCGATGCACCTCCTTCCAACAGCAGTCTAGACTCTATAGTTCTTTGGCAAGTGAAGCTGTTCACAGTCCCTGTAGCATCTTTCTTTCATTTGCTGTCTTCCCCTTCACATACTTAGTTCCAGTTTCCATTCATTCTCCAGTCCAATTAAGTATCCACATTTTATGTCTGACAGAGTAAGCCAATTAGGAGCCTCACTGGCTTGACATGAGATAAATTTCTAGTACTGCTTTTTTTGCCCAGAAGCCACAGATTGTCCCTGAACATATGCTGTTGTTTATCTTTCCTTATGAAGCCATCTGAATTATTCTTCACTCCATTCCTCTTCCCAAGATAATTCCACAGCATCATCGTCGCAATTACCTTTGCCAAGATGACTGCAGTCCTTTAGTGGACTGCATAATGAAGAAATAAGAGTATACAAAACCCATCAATTCTTATGGCTTAAAAAGTGAAGGATTAATTTCAAACATTGGTTTATCATCTGTCAACAAAGCCTAGGCACTGTAAAGGCAGCATCAACATGCAATTTTTAACAGGTAAGCAGTTATAACAATTTATGTGTGCTCCTGTCTGCTTCTGTCAATAGCCTTTAATATTAAATATAAAAAGCTTGAGACAGCAGTGCTTAATAGGTATTATAAAAGCAAAATCAGTAAATAACAATGTAGAAAATAAGGATTTTTTTTTTAGGCATAAGGAATTCTGTCTCCAAACCCAAAAGGTGCTCCTAGCCATTAGCAGGTTACTCACCTTCAGATTTTTGCAGCTCTTCATGAGATACTTTACATCATAGATGACAGGGAAAAACAACCGCAGTATCTCAAAGAAGTCCAACTCTTCTTCAGGTAGATTAGAGTTTGTCAGGATTTTGATTAGATAGCCAAAGTCATATCCACTGCAAATTAATAACAAAAACAATATAAGCCAGTAATTTAGAAGCATTCTTCTCACTTCCAACATCAAGACTTCATTACACATTAGCAGGACATTTAGCTTAATTTCAATGCAATTAAGACTGACTTTTATGAAAGACTAAGCCTCAGCGTTAATAGCCCTGTTAGAGACCCCAGGGAAAATACTTTCATTTAGTCTGAACAAGGCCAAGTGAAGACAGAAAAAGGTCTGCCTATAGGAGTTTCTCTAAATCCTGAAACAAGGTAATGCTGCTGTGGCTTTGTCTGGCAAAAACTTACATTCTGATGTAAGAATTGAGTTTCTCACTACAAACTGAACAAGACAGACTTTTACAGTTCTTGAAATACAAAAGATTAAGGAGTTTCCAGAGCCAACACATGTTTATGTCTGAAGGCAAGTTTCACCCTCGCCAACAAAGAGCGGACTTTTTTTCAATTTCCCCAATTAAATCAGCACACATTAAACAACTGAAAAAACATAACAGATTGTAGACTATTACTCTTTTTGGAGGCAAGGACAGATGAAGTTGGAAAAATTTCTCTGTGTACACAAAAGTCAGCAGGAGGCAGCAAGACAACCAAGCAGTACAGGTTTGGTAGAAGAAACTGAGGTATTATAGTATGTATGTGGAACAAAGAATTTGGGAAGACTTCCTTCCCAAGAGCCTGACTGAAGAATGAGGACATAGGAACAAGGTGAGGCAGTAAAAGGGAAACCATATACTTTCACAAAGGGTTATGATAGGAACCGTAGGGTTTAAAGCACAGGAAAGACAGATGTCAGGTACTAAGCAGGACTAAATGTCACAACGAACAGTCATGACAAGTTATCCTTTTCCATAGGAAGACAGAAGTTACAAGCCATGATCTGATCATGAATCTGATCCGCTCTGATCCCTTGCAGAATTGCCTGTGTACGAATACGTACATACACTAGACAGGGGCAGATATGTTCTCTTCGTTATTAGGTTTGCACTGAACCAAAACCAGTTCCTAGATTTTATTGACATGCAATTTTAAAAACACTTGTACTAACAAAGAAGATGAAAACACACAGCAGGGCTGCTTCTGATGAAGGCTGTATCAGTTTTGCTGCTTAAGGAACCTTAGTGTATAGCTGAGAGACAATTCAAGTGAACTGGTGGCTACCACAGACTCCAAATTCCCAGTTTAAGACTTCATGTTCATTCTTGGTTACATGAGGATCTTTATCTGAGAGATGAACAGAATTAACTGAGGGAGTACAGAAGACAAATCAGTTACAAACAGGCACTGTACTACTGATCCCATGGATATTTAGCACCCATAAAGACTGTTGACTTCTGATGTAAGCTCAAGGCTTTCACTTGCACGCTCAATGTGAAGAGGATTGCTTTTTGTACCTTTCTTATATGATGGGGTTCTCCACATCATCTTTATCTTATGATTTTCTAGACAGACGGTAGAAAATCTTGAACATACTGGGAATGAATCGATTGTTTGCCAAGAGTCCATTATTACAAGATACACAAAAGTAATGGACTATTGCAGCCCTCCCATGGGGGGTTTCCAGTACTCTAAACAGGAATTTCATGTTGAACGAATCCTGTACTGCATCTGGTGCCTTGAAGCTGTGCTGGCAGCACTCCAACATCTACAGCAGCAGCCACTGGCCAGGCGCAAAGAAGCCAAAGACAAATAAGAATTTCAGCCGAGTTTTATAAAGTAAGAATTTGAAAGATACTTGGCAAAACAGTAGCTTGGAAGCTTAGTTTTATTAGATCTCAGGGAGGGAAGTGGGGGAAGCCTGTATCAGCATAAAGCCCTCTAGAGAAAAAAATAAAAAGAAAAAAGCCACGCTAGCAAAAAAGGCTGTTCAGAAAAACGCAGAAAAGGCTGTTCAGGATTAAGGAGACTTATTCTGCTAGAGATTAGAGAGCTTATTAACTCACTGAATTCCTGACATTTGTCATCCTTGTGGCTCAAATGTAGCAGCTGTATTAAAACTTTTAAAGTGAAGAACACAGTATTTGTGCTCCTCTTAAATTTTTTGACTTTCCTCCTCTTCCCAAAAGAATTATGCACATGACTGAATTACAAGCAAACATATGCTCTCAAACACTTCCAACTTCTATTAAGAAGGAAGTACTATAAGAAAAGAAACATCAGGATTCATTTACTATTTGTATTGAGAGGAAGGAGGCTGTCATAAATCCGCAATTTTGATGAAGAATTCCTCCCCCCACCCCGGGAGACTGTAGCAGACTCTTTCATTCCAGGATCCCCATGCATAAAAAGCAACAGGGTATTCAAACAGCGGTTTTAACAGACATGACTGCTCTTCCACTGCATGACAACCTTCAGTCAGGCATTTGCTCTTGGATCCTAAGTCTGAGTTAGCTTTAGTCAGCTCAAACAAATGATGTCTCATATTTCTTAAGTTCCAGCTGTTTAGACTTAGTTCCAGTGTGCTCGTAACAATCACCACAAACCATGCTTTACTAATCATAATGCAGTATTAAGGCATTTACATAATCTTTTTTGTATACTTTTTGGGGGTAATATTCTCCAGTCATCAAGCCTACACAGACATAAGGATTGTCACTTCAATTCCAGACTAAGATACACCAAGTTCAAAAATTTGAGTGGCCACTGCTGCTGAAAGCTGACAAGGGTAAGAAAGCCCACAATGAGCAATTTGGTAATTACATGCTCATTAAAGAACTTTCCTTCTAATCCTCTAATAGACAATTAGTGGTTAGTTTCTACCCCGAAGCACACAGGCTTCCTTTCCTTATAAAGCTTTCACTATTTCTAATATAATCACCTACTGTTACTTAGTGCAGCTGACCACAATCCCTGGAGCCAGAAAGCTTTTTCCTTTTTGCACCGAACATGGACAGCTGCAGGCAACGAGACCATGGAAAAGATCAAAGGTGCCTGTATTTCTTTCCCATACTTCCAGAAATTCAGATAGCCAATTAAAAATTAATCCTACTCAAGCACCAGCAGTCTCTGAAATAAGTCAAAACCTGACAGACCTGAGAAAGCTTTAGTTCACTTTCTAACTGGCTAACAGAAATGAGCCAACAGATTCAATTTTACTAAAATCAGTCTCACACAAATTGAAATTATTGAAATACATATTGAATACATTATTGAAATACAATAGCTTGGAACTTTCCCACTTCCAAAAAACATCTGGGTTAAGAGGCATGTTTGTAGAGAGCCCCAGAAAGGTAGACTGAGGTTGCATACAGCTGGACACTCAAAGCCTCAGCACATCAGTCAGTTGAACATCCACAAAACCAGTATTTGAGCTGTTCCGTTCTATAATTTGTTAGACTGCCAAGCACTCACAGCTCTCAACGGTGACAAGAATCAGAAATTCAGGGCTTCCCCCTCCTCTCTCAACTCAAATACATTTTAACACACACAAGATTTGAGTCGCTTATGAAGTTGTGATATATACAAGAATCGGTGACAGTGCAATGGCTCTTCATGTCTGGCAGAGCTGCAGATCCATACAGATTGACCAATACGTAAGGAAGCTACATCAAATGCAGAGGTAAAAAGCACACAAAGAAAGCTATTTTAGAAGCTAACAACTTACAAATAAACTACATAAGAGTTCAAGTAAAACAAAGCCTGGGAAATGATACAAAACCAACACACAAGCTCACTCTGAAAAAGGAGTAACTTCCCTCTGCCCACTTCCTAGAAGACTCATACATTTGGAGGATTAGTAATAACTGAAGCATTTTAAGGAAACAGAACCAATAGCGCAGTCAGCAACATCAAGTACACCTTTCTGCAGTAGTAAAAGAACTACTGCATGGAAAGCCTACGTGAAACAAATTTTCAACTGAGCTGTCCTGCTGTTTAAGCTTCTACCAACAGTATATAATCTCAATTAACACCAGATAAATTTAGAAACAGCTGTTTAATATTCTTTGTGGCACATTTTACGTGACCCGTGCTCATTTGCAGCTTTGTACAATCTTAGCTCCCAAGTTTTGTGCTCAAGATAATATCAACATACTCTGTCAAGCACAAGAGCCTTTAAACAGTTTCTGGCATCAAGCAGAGTTGTTGATAATCAGTGTTGGATAAACATTTACTGGAACAGCTGTTTAAAAGGATTTCTAAAGACAGTTTCAGTGAAGTCCATAACAGAAACTCATTTAAGCACAGATGAAACTGGATTTGGATAAAGCCATTCCAAACCCCTTCATAAGCTGCACTAGTAAAAATGACATTATTGCTCAAAATTTGCACTACACTTCAATCAGCATATGAGTCAGGAATCACACACAATCAATGTAATTATGCTTTAAA
Source organism: Coracopsis vasa (assembly GCA_026283785.1). Classification (NCBI taxonomy): domain Eukaryota; kingdom Metazoa; phylum Chordata; class Aves; order Psittaciformes; family Psittacidae; genus Coracopsis; species Coracopsis vasa. The sequence continues at coordinate 33,078 of JANHGB010047974.1, forward strand.
AAGAATCCCTAGTGTGGAAATGGTTCAGGTATTCTTTTGCTAGGATAGCTTACACTGGACCCTTAAACATACTAAGTGATACTGGAAAAACACTTCTATAGCTGTAACTGCTTCCACACAGCAGTGTCTGCTGATCCACCAGATACATGCATAATATGCCTCCCCAGCCCTTCTGAACTATCCAGGTTATTTTACTATAGTCACGTGTAAATCAAAAATATGCACATAAGAGCCCATAATAATGGGTTTAAGAAGCTGAAAGAAATTTAATTCACTAATTCATCTTCTGTCATTAGTTTGACACAGTTCATGGCATTCGGTATTTTTCTCCCATGGTGCTACCGCAGTAGCATGATAACAAGATTATTTTGGAGTCATATTGTGAGTAGAGACAGCTGCAAGTGGAAGATGGAGGCAGATTAGGTGGCAAGCATACTCAAAGAGGATCCCCCCCTTTTTTTTTTTTTGTTATCTGCTTCCCCCCCCCCCCCACTTTTGGAATTAAAGTCAGTCTAATACTTGCATTCTACAAAGCAAGCCAAAATGATGAATTCCGGAACAGGCTGTTATATGCATCTTTCTATTACTGTTTTACATTGCTAGCTGAAGAAATCCTTATTTTTCAGTTGGTTAAAAATATAAACACTTCTCTAATTCCACGTGACTCTCTCTTCAGACCTCCCCTCCAAGTTTTAATGCTTCAGAATGAAGAATTTCCTTTTTTTTCTAATTTTGTCATCTACGTATTACAGCTCACCAACGTAGCATGCGTGATAAACAAGAATAAGGTTGTAAGGAAACTACTAGTCTAAGCTAAAGTGTTTGCTCTACCTTTGTTGACTTGCTTAGCAGCCAGCATTTAATATGTCAACTTGAGGGCATTATATAACAATAAGCCATCAAAGCCACTGTTGCTTGCAAAAAGTGCAAATTATCTCTGGCAGGTACTTGACTACACAATGACTTCTGATTAAGTTTTAAGGTGCTCAACCTTATTAATGCCAGATCTTTTCTATCTTGACAGATTCATAGAGATTTAGCATTTACAATTCTATTTCTACTTAGAAG